>JAMPIV010006429.1:25000-27500 GCA_024509875.1 Oreohelix idahoensis
ATATATATATATATATAATATATATTATATAGTATATATATATATATATATATATATATATATATATATATATATATATATATATATATATATATATATATATATATATATATATATATATATATATATATATATATATATATATATATATAATATATATATTATAGTATATAAATATATATATATATATTATATATAGTTTGGTTTTAATGACTATCTTCATTGCACACGGACAACTCCATAAGTGCTCCGATCTCCCCCCTAAGGTCACATAGGGAGGATCTCAGCACAGTGCACGAACTTCGTAGCACCGGCGAGAATCCCAATCTGTGTATATATGAATCACACATTATATAAATATTTTTGTGGTGGGTAGGTTTCTAATGATTTAATTTTGCCAGGGCAGCGGCCTGATAAGCCCTACTCTTTAGGATTTCCAACTGCTGTGGGATTTTTACCGTGCGCAACTTGCACAGGGGCCTCCTATTTTTTCGCCCTTATCCGAGAAGGTTAGGCATCCGATCTCACTATTCAGAAGACCAGGGGGAGTATGATATAATTAGGATCGCTAATTCTGAAAAATTTCTATAAATTATAGTCCCTCTACTGGGGGATCGAACGTGGTACTTTTAGAATTCGAGGAGGACGCCATACCTCTTAGCCACTAAGGGCGCTCTCTCTTCCAAACCTCTACACCTCACGGTAGAAGATGAACGACTAAATATATATATATATATATATATATATATATATATATATATATATATATATATATATATATATATATATATATATATATATATATATATATATATATATATATATATGATAGGTAAAGTTGTCCCACAGCACATACAACCGTATGGATGTAAGTGTTCAAGACTTCTCAAGCATAGGCTCAGTTTTATTAGGTGCGGTGACCAGTTACCTTCCTCGCCGCCCTTGCTTTCTATAACTTAAGAGCACAGTTTAAGGCCTTTATAGTTCCTGAAGTCTCCGTAGAGATTTAAGTAAAATAGGACTGCTGGTCTCATTGACTGATAGTACGAGGCGACTAATCTGAGGTTGTGCATGGGTGGATGGCATTGTCATCATCTTAAACAAAGTGCTACAGACGCAGCAGCTACAAGAGCATGTGAATGTTTGTTGCAGGCTTCCTGTAAGGGGAGGGGGCAGCTGTAGTGTTGGCTTTATGCTCCATAGGGAGTGCCAAGCAATTTGATTGATTGATTGATTGATTGATTGATTGATTGTAGTTCTCGGGTGGTATCTGAGGATGATTGCTCTCTCTCACGCATGTCATGAGAGACAACCAATATGAGGTTGCACATGAGGCTGGCAACCCCCTCATGGAAAATACAATGCTTCAGAACCCACCGCTTTAAGAACACACGAATGATTCGGTGTCGGCTTGCTGCAATGGGACCAGCTGCCCGGTGGCTCCATGCTCCTTGAGGAGCCAAAGCAGGGCAGGTGACTGAAACATGACACTGTCAGGAATGTTAAACACACACACACACCACACGCACACATCACAGACACACACACATATATGTATGTATATATGGTCACCAAGAGCTGACGCCCACCTGTTACTTTGTATCTTTTATAAATTTTTAATTTTGGTATTGCTATTCCTGCTCCTAATTGTCCTTCTTCATCTTTTGACCCATCAGTATATATAGTTAGGCTATAATTTTATACCGTTCTATGTACTCTTGTGCTTTACTTTTTGCTGAGATTATGTCGTTAGATTTGCTTATGATCTTCGATAAGTGGGAGTCAGTTTCTGGCACTTTTAATTCCCATGGTGGGATCTTTGCTATATACTGAGCACTACTGTTTATCGTATTAAATAGGTTTGGGTGTTGATCCCCTTCATCCATTGTTTTCCACCCTCACGGGTCTCTATTATGGTTTAATGGAATGTGGCCTATGTACTGGTTACCCCTATCAAAGGTTTTGTGTGCTGAGTGAGTTGGATCTTGTTCCACTCTTGCCCAGTAGCTGAATCTCAGTTCTTTTCTCATTAGCTCCAGGGGTATAATGCCTAGCGCTACTTCTAGTGCCTCTGCTGATGTTCCCTTTGAGGCACCTGCTATTATTGACAGTGCCTGGTTTTGGACTGTGTCTAGTTTTTTTCTTATTGCTCGGGGCGGCTGATGCATAGACAAAACTGGCATAGTCAAGTTTGCCCCTTATAAACGATTTATAGAAGGTTAGCATTGTCTTATTGCAGGCTCCCCCACCACTACCTTTCATATATCTTTCATCAGTATTAGCTATCAGAAACAGAAATGAATGTAGCAGGCCAGATATTATAGAGGAAATACTACAGGTTAATACATACCTGCACACTATAGGATGCAGTGCAACAGTAACATGGATACCATCACATGTGGGGATAGCAGGAAATGAGCTTGCAGACAAAGAAGCCAAAGAGGGTAGAACTAGCTATAAGAAAATTGAAGTAGGCTTAGGGAAGTTTGAAATTAAGAGC
>JAMPIV010006429.1:32500-140000 GCA_024509875.1 Oreohelix idahoensis
ACATGCGTTATAAGCAGCGAATTGTGATAGAATTTCTGAAGCAGAGAAGAGAACTGTTGTGAACATTCACAAGCGTCTATGTGATGTGTATGGAAGTTTTGCAGTCGACAGGAGTACAGTCAGTCGCTGGGTTCAGAGAATCAAAGAATCAGGAAGTGGAGATACGGAGCTGCTTGATCGGCCGCGCTGTGAACGTCCTGCCACAGCCACCAACGGAGAAATGTTGAAATGCGCTGAGGGCACTATTCTTACCGATAGGCGAATCACTACTCAACTATTGGCCTTACAGCTGTCAGTCAGCATTGGTAGTGCAAATGCAGTTATAAAAACTCTCGGATTTTCTAAGGTTTGCGCAAGATGAGTTCCTCGAAGTCTCACAAATGACCACCGATTGCAAAGGAAAGCAATTTCTTCTGAATTGTTGGAGCGTTTCAATGCTGATGGAGAGAAATTTTGGCTAAGATCGTTACAGGTGACGAAACCTGGGCACATCATTTTGAACCTGAGACATAAAGACAGTCAATGGAGTGGCATCATCCGCAATCATCACGAAGAAAGAAATTCAAGACAATTCCTTCAGCTGGAAAGGTCATGATCACTGTCTTTTGGGACATTGAAGGTGTGATTCTTGTGGATGTTATGCCAAGAGGAGAGACAATCAATTCGCAAGCTTACATTAAGACATTGAAAAAACTCAATCAACGTTTTCGCAGAGTTCGGCCGCACAAGAATCCAGCAGACCTGCTTCTCCTTCACGACAATGCGCGACCTCACACAAGTCTGGAAACACGGGAAGCAATCACTAAATTGGGTTGGACTGTACTACCCCATCCACCCTATAGTCCCGATTTGGCACCCTCTGATTTTCATCTATTTGGTCCACTTAAAGATGCACTCCGTGGGACATGGTTTCAAGATGACGAAGGAGTGATTCATGCAGCGAAGAAATGGCTACATGATCAAGACAAAATCTGTACGGGCTAGGAATACATGCACTTGTTTCGCGCTGGCATAAAGCCGTACAAGTTGATGGGGATTATGTTGAATAATACCGATGTTTACATGACATATCCATGTATTTTGTATATAAATTTCATGCTTTTTGAATAAACAGCTCCTGAGAAAAACAATGTGGTGCATTACTCTCTGAACGCCCCTCGTACATTTACATAATGGCAGCAATATAGACCAGTGGAATTCAAACTTTTGTGTTCGTGTACCCTCAGATATATTTTTTTAACTATGTACCTCCAAGGTTATTGGAGCATATATCCAAGTATTCAATTTACCTATACATTGCCCTGGCAGATTTATTTTTACGAGCCCCCTTAGATGTCTTCTCGCACCCCAAAGGGAACGCGTTACCCAGGTTGAATACCACTGATATTGACAACGCTGGAAGAATTTGTAATTATATCAACCAAACACATAAGAATCTTCAACTCAAATGTCAATGAAGCCATATTGCTGTAATTTTGACACACGGGACAACAAAGGTAATAACCAGAACGAGACAAACTTTCATAAACTGATGCTTGCGTAGAATAGAAGCCTTGAATATTATAACAAGGTAATCAATGTGGAACTGATGGAAAGAGCTAGACAAACACTAGAATATCTTCAAAGTGAAAGTTATAAATTAAAAACATCCATGAAAGAATGTCATATTAAACAGATACCCCCAGAGATGAGAAGACGACGCTGAACATGGATTGAAACACAAACTGGGGAAACATGTTGATAGCTATTCAAAAGCAGATCTTTTTTCTGGAATCCGCAGGGTGAGACAGGCAGAGGGGGACCGACAACAAACACGTGGATGAGTTAACTGGAGATAAAAATGCAAAAGATGTCAGATGCATAGAATGATATTTAGTAGACGATTACATGACAGGATGAGTGAGTTTAACGTGTTTGATGCCTATGCTCCTGGAGCACATGAGGGGCAATTATTTAATCAAACAGATACTCTAAAAAAGAACTATAACAAAGATAATATGCTCGTGTAACGTTTAAGCAGAAGGTAACCTATAGCCACCCACCACATCATCCAAGAAAAGACTAAAGGGTTAATGATATACTCAGAATGACAGCTTGATATAATGAAAATTAAGCACCAAGCAGTGTGGAATGATACGAACCTGACAGCGTCACCCCTTGTATTGATGCATGATAGACGATCTTTGTAGTTGAGGAAGAAGAAACCGGAAGGTTAACTCATGATTTTGATGAGAGTGGAAGATTTGTTCTTGTGATCAAATAACCCGCTGTTATGTTTGGCTCCAACTGAATCACTGAGTTCCAGATATTTTGTTACCAGAGCAAAATGAAGTTGAGAATTTTGTTTCATGTCCAATGGGTGTATATCACTGGAACATGGAATAACCACGTTGGCTGTTTGCTGGAAATGAGCTGATTGTGAGATAAAAAATACTACTGTATTTAGAAAATAGAATGTCAATAGAAAGTATTGATGGCTTAGCTATCAACGGCAAAAAAAATAATAGAAAACAACTATAATAAGGAAATACACACTATCTTTACGACCATTCTTCGCTTTTTACACCATGCTCAGAATAGAACTGATACGAGCAAGCCTATACAATTTTATTCCTCTGAAGAAGTGAAAGACGCGTAGCAAGGAGAGCTCTAAGGATGAATCTATTGTAGAAAAGGGCGGAATTTCTTTTGCATTTCTTATTTTTCCAAAATGCAGTCGTCAATTCAAATGTCAAGAGAGACCCGCTGTGTGCCCTGAAATGTTGAGAGCAACAGAAACGACTATAAATAAATCAAACGTTCATAAATTGGTACCTGCTCAGACTTGGAGGAAGACAAAGTATGATAGACCACCAATACAGAATTGGCGAAAAGAAGCAGATTCGCAGCAGTGAAACAAAGGATTAAGAAAAGGCGCTGTATTTGGGGTGGCCACTCGTTAAGGAATCCAGATATCTGCATTATAAAGGAATCCTTTTTCTGGAATTTACTAGGTGAATAAAATAGAAGTATTAAACCACCCAACTTTTTTGTGCACGGTTGAACCATTCTGCGTTTCCTTCCTTTCGTCTTAATACGGCATCTCACAATTCTTACATGTATTGTAAGTATTCATTGTAAAATAATGCGGAACTGTACAAATAACAAACAAGCATATTTATGTTTACACGATTCTATAATAAATTAAAACAAAATTAACAAATTCCTTTAAAGAAACAACATCATTCTCAAGCTACATAATCATACATTAAAATCATTTGGCAGCACATAATCAAATTAGGTGAACATATAATCAACACTGATACAGTATTAGAAAGTTATGTGATAATATGAGTGGCTTTTTTTTTTCAGCTTGGTCGTGTGGAAGGTTGTTCTAAGGATCAGCAACAAATTAAGCTGAGCTTTTATTAAATAAGTTAAGCCCTGACGTTGTTTTTGTAATCTGTTTAGGCATTGACTGCGCCTTCTTTCATATTTGAAAAGAGGTCACAAAACTTGGGACATTTTGTGAAAGGATTCTATGAACTAATTTGTCTTGGTTGAAGAGGAAGAATTTTCCAAGGGACAGTATTTGTGAGATGTTTATGTATGCGCCGGATATTTGTATCAAACTAGCGTATTTTTCAAGTGAATGGAGTCTATGTGTGTTGAACAATGAGCAACGATCCGACATTATGGGGCAATAGTCTAGGTGTATTTGTATTTGGCGTATGTTTAGGATAAAAGCAAACCATCATACAGAAGAGAACTTTAGCCAGATATAAGAAAGAGAATAGAATGTCATGTAAGAAATGAGCTTGTAGCGCTATACAAGATTGCATAATATTAACAAATTGAAGATCTATGCTTCGCGGGGGACATTAATAAAAAAAAGAAAAATAACAGCAATGGGCCACATTGCATACGATGTAATAACACAGATTTAATATGATGAAAATTTACACTTTATTACCTCAACTAAGTCCTCAAATTTGGTACCAAATTATTAATGACCAACCCCTATACGTGCATCCTTGTGTTCATCAGACAGAGAAGATTGATTCTTTGATTTAAGACCGTTCGTATGCAAAACGGTAGACTCGCATGCATAGGCGTAACCAACTTTTCTTAGGTGTGGATAATATACCTTCATAAACAAATATTTCATTAGCAAAGAAACAGTAAATAAAGAGAAAAGAAGAGTCTTGGTGTCAAGGGCAGAACATACTTAATTATATATTCCTTATAATACAAATGCAACTTTTGTCAACATTTAGGTAGGCACATTTAAGAACGCAACGGTCTTTTCATATTTCTACCTGTAAAATGTATTTCGCAACTGTAACAAATGAGACAATATCGCAGTACCATGATGCAAAACCAACCGAGAAAAGTGGAAACAGTTTTTTGCTATCCTTCAAGATGCCACCAGACGTGATGACCACTGACTGCGTTGACAGTGGGTGGCTAAGGATCAAAGAAGAAGATGATGCAAAAAGTTACCCCGCAAAATACGTTGGTAGTTTACGTCTTTGCTTTTCGACGGATCACAGTAATGGACCGGATCTTGTCCATCCTGGAATCAGTTAAGAGTACGTATATGTGGGTTAATAAAATATGATTCGAGGCGTAATCGTTAAAGTAGTGTCACCTTAGCTGGATAAATATAAGTATTATTTATTTGAAATTGAAATTCAATACGTATCTGTCTGCGCGGACAGTGGCATTAATGGTCACTAATATAAAGTCTAGACACAGACAGTTTGAAATATGACAGTTGAGAACAAAAACTAACAGCGAGACAGGCATCGCACAAGATTTAAAAAAAAAAAGTCTGCATGTGGTTGAACGTAGCAAACGTAGCCTTCCTGAAATTACAGAGAAGTTCAAAATGGTGTGGAGCCGTGGTAGCACAGTGGTTAGTGAACTGGCTTCCTACCTCGGTGGCCCATTGTTCAATCCCCAGTAGAGGTGGGATTGTTTAGACCGCAAACGGCTCTGGGGTCGACCCAGCCTCGTGAATTGGGTACCAGAGTAACTCTGGGAAGGTTAAGGCGGCCGGCTTGATGCTGGCCACATCACCCCTAGTGTGCCGATGGTCAAGAAAATATGGGCCTAACACCATATTCCCAATATGCCTTAATGGGCGTGTAACGTGATCCTTTACCTCCCTCAAGATGGTGTACTTCATAAATTTTGTTAAAATTCAACCAGTTAATACATCTCATTATTCTGCACTCTACAAAGTTATACCTCCTTCATGGGGATCTACTACTGTAGTTTGACTAATGATTTTTCTTAGGTTCGAATCTTCTTTTTCGTTGGGTCCTTAGCCACTAACTGACAAAGCAGTCAGTGGTCATCACGCCTAGTGGCGTATTGTAGGGCAGCAACAAACTGTTCCCATTTTGCTCGATTGGAGTCCATCCTTCGTGCAGTGCCCCAACTCTAGTTCATACCTTGTATCTGAGTCTCCACAGTTCTCTGCAAGGTTTATCTTTGGTCTTCCTCTCTTTCCCCGTCCTTCTGGTGTCAATAGCATAGTAGTTCTGGTAATGGTGTCAGAGTCTCTTCTGAGGACATGGCCAACCCAATTCCAGCATCTGTCCGCAATGATGGTGTGGATGTCTTTTTGACTGCCGTGTGGAAGCAGTTCCTGGTTGGAAATGGTTTTTGGTCAAACAATTTGAAGAATTTTCCTTAGGCAGGTTGTGTGGAAAGAGGATAATTTTGACATTTCCTTTTCTGTTACTCTCCAGCACTCATCACCGTACAAAAGTACAGAACGTACGCAACTCTCGTATGGTCTTAATTTGGTGTTTGTGCTGTACTGAGAAAATGTCCAAATATTGTTTAGATTTGCAAAGGTTGTTCTGGCTTTATTCATTTTGTTACTGATGTCTTTGCTTGTTGCGCAGTCTGGTGTTACTATACTTCCTAGATATGTAAATGTATTTGTTTGGTCCAGCTTTAGGTCTTTATTTTTATGGGCTGAGGGTTTATTATATTAGAGTATCATAATTTATGTCTCCTTCAGATTGATATTCAAGCTCACTTGTTGGCTGTATTTATTCAGTTTTTGGGCTCGAATCCCAAGTGAAATTTACTCAATCAATCCATTAAATCAAATCCATTAAATGCATGAAATGATAACAAGCTTGAGCTTGAATAAATAAAACTACATGATGTAGAATCGTACACATATCTTGGAAGCAATATAGAAAAAGGTGGAGGGACATACAATGATTTCATAACAAGAATACAAAAAGCAAGAGGAGATTTAATTGCACAGTGAAACATATAGAGATCAAGAGAAATCAAGTCTAACATCACAATAAGAATCTACAACTCAACTTGTCAAGGTAGTCCTATTGTATGGCTCTGAAACATGGAGAACAACACAATCATTAACCCAAAAAAAAAAAAAAATACTACAGACTTTCATTAATGTGCGCATGCGTAGAATAGAAGGATTGAAATGGTATGGCACGCTCACCAATGTGGAACTGCTGACAAGAACCAGACAAGTGCCAGTGAAACAAGAGATGGTAAGTAGACGCTGGCCATAGATAGGACACCCATTTAGGAAACCTGTTGATAGCCTTACAAGGCAGTCCTTGCTCTGATATCCTCATGATAAAAGAGGCAGAGATAGTCCTAAAAACACCTGGAATAATGAACTGAAGACTGAAGTGATAATGGTGAGGAAAACGTGGAAAGAACTTGAGCTGATGGCACGTTACAGGAGGACTTAACAGGTGTTTGTTGAAGGCCTATATTCCATGGAGAGCTATGATAGGAAACTCTAAACAGAGCGATACAACAAGAGGCAATCTGATCATCAGAAGGATCCCCCCGCCGATCAAGTGTTTCGACTCTTTACTCTCCTTTACACTCTAATGGGGGCGGGCCCACTAGGGTCATGACTCCCAAGTGTCAGCCTCCTGTTGTTTGTGTAGAAAATTGAACCCACTCCACCTTGCTGCTTTAAAATCCACAATTTTCGACCAGCAGGAGGCAATTGTGGAAGTAACCCCTATGTTGAACACACATTATTTTCCCGATTACCATCACCCATTGCGGTCGTTCCACAGCACACCACGACCAGGGCCTGACACTGACACACCTGCGAGAAGCCGACGAGGCGTGAAGCCACTCGAGCTGGCAATTGAAATCTACCTGCACCCGACACCCCATGTAATACACCGCGGGTTATCTGTAAGCCACCGCTCTGTCACCAATACAACGATAAACTCATTGTATTGCGAACTTAGACAAATTTTGCAACCTAAATAGTATTGATTAATTGATTTATTTATTTGTTGATTAATTGCAAACGATGTAATAACAGATTTAATATGATGAAAATTTACTCTTTATTACCTCAACTAAGTCCTCAAATTTCGGAACCAAATTATTAATGACCAACCCCCATTCGTGCATCCTTGTGTTCATCAGACAGAGAAGATTGGTTCTTTGATTTAAGAACGTTTGTATGCAAAACCGAAGACCGCAGTCGCATGCATAGGCGTAACCAACTTTCCTTAGGTGTGGATAATATACCTTTATAAACAAATATTTCATTACAGAAAAGAAGCAAAGAAACAGTAAATAGGTTTATGTGTCAGGCAGACTGTCCGACTGACAGAGTGGTTAGAGCGCTGGTCTCTAGCGGCAAAAATGCCAGGTTCGATTCAGGGTATCGACAAGCTCTAGTCTACCCAGCTGTAAAGGGGTATCTAACTTTGCTTTTTAGTTAGGGGAAGGAAGAGGCAGCGAATTAATATTAGACAAACATAAAGGTATGTTTTCAGGCACTCGTAAGAAATAAAGAAGTAGAACACTTGGACAACAGAAAAACAACAGACGTGAGTGGCCTACCCAGGGTTCGAACCCCGTACCTTCCGTACGACAACTCCGCCTAGCTATCAGCCCTTAAATGACGCAATCACTTCCGTTGTTCTCCTATTAACAGTATGTGTCAGTCCAAACAAGACAAAGACCTTGATACTGGGTCCAGTAAATAGTAGAAGACTTAAGGACATTAGTATAGAACAGAGGGTAGGTTTCTGGTATTGTATAAACATAAATAACACATAAGGAAGGGAAACCCGAGGCCTGTAAACAGTAAATTAATATTAGACATTATCATACTTATAAGTAGGTAGTACTAATATTGATATGTTTGGGGCTTAAGTCTTCTACTATTTACTGGACCCAGTATCAAGGTCTTTGTCTTGTTTGGACTGACACATACTGTTAATAGGAGAACAACGGAAGTGATTGCGTCATTTAAGGGCTGAGTTGCCCACTGTATACTTCCGGTGTTATCTTGTGTGTTTCGTACTGATAAATAGCCAGCAAAGCATCTTTTTTTGGGGATGCCTAGCTGGCCGTGGGGTCAGTGTGATTCGCTTGATAGCTAGGCGGAGTTGTCGTACGGAAGGTACGGGGTTCGAACCCTGGGTAGGCCACTCACGTCTGTTGTTTTTCTGTTGTCCAAGTGTTCTACTTCTTTATTTCTTACGAGTGCCTGAAAACATACCTTTATGTTTGTCTAATATTAATTTACTGTTTACAGGCCTCGGGTTTCCCTTCCTTATGTGTTATTTATGTTTATACAATACCAGAAACCTACCCTCTGTTCTATACTAATGTCCTTAAGTCTTCTACTATTTACTGGACCCAGTATCAAGGTCTTTGTCTTGTTTGGACTGACACATACTGTTAATAGGAGAACAACGGAAGTGATTGCGTCATTTAAGGGCTGAGTTGCCCACTGTATACTTCCGGTGTTATCTTGTGTGTTTCGTACTGATAAATAGCCAGCAAAGCATCTTTTTTGGGGGATGCCTAGCTGGCCGTGGGGTCAGTGTGATTCGCTTGATAGCTAGGCGGAGTTGTCGTACGGAAGGTACGGGGTTCGAACCCTGGGTAGGCCACTCACGTCTGTTGTTTTTCTGTTGTCCAAGTGTTCTACTTCTTTATTTCTTACGAGTGCCTGAAAACATACCTTTATGTTTGTCTAATATTAATTTACTGTTTACAGGCCTCGGGTTTCCCTTCCTTATGTGTTATTTATGTTTATACAATACCAGAAACCTACCCTCTGTTCTATACTAATGTCCTTAAGTCTTCTACTATTTACTGGACCCAGTATCAAGGTCTTTGTCTTGTTTGGACTGACACATACTGTTAATAGGAGAACAACGGAAGTGATTGCGTCATTTAAGGGCTGAGTTGCCCACTGTATACTTCCGGTGTTATCTTGTGTGTTTCGTACTGATAAATAGCCAGCAAAGCATCTTTTTTTGGGGATGCCTAGCTGGCCGTGGGGTCAGTGTGATTCGCTTGATAGCTAGGCGGAGTTGTCGTACGGAAGGTAGGGGTTCGAACCCTGGGTAGGCCACTCACGTCTGTTGTTTTTCTGTTGTCCAAGTGTTCTACTTCTTTATTTCTTACGAGTGCCTGAAAACATACCTTTATGTTTGTCTAATATTAATTTACTGTTTACAGGCCTCGGGTTTCCCTTCCTTATGTGTTATTTAAGAGGCAGCGAGGAGGGAACTAGTAACCTCCCCTCTCGACGCTGGACCTAGTATAATGACACCACTTCCCTACGGCAGTATCTGCGATGGGGCTATCTTTAGCTTTTTGTGTATCAGGCGGTCTCATTTTAAATCTGTCAGGGGTCAAACGTGGACAGCGATCAACTTCTACATTATTCACACAAGAGCTCCCTGAATACAGTCAGATGTCCTCATAAAGACATGTAGAAAAGGCAAAGGTGGTCCCACATAAACTGCCGTGGGGTAATGACGTGTCTGAGACTTCATCTATAATAGGTCCAGCTTTAGGATGTGGGGTGACCACCTCGTTTCCTCGCTACCTTTGACTTACTGAAGAGCAGTCTGGTACAAATTGGGTAGATTGGAGCGTGTCAAGACAATGTTTTGAACCTGGAGGCCTGTAACTTTGCCGCGAAAGAAAAGCGCTCTACCCACTCTACCAATCAGACGTTCTCAGAAATTTAAATATCGCTGTAAAATACTTAGATATCCGAATACAATATGTCCTTTACGCAGCTATATTTTTGTTCCCCTCTGTGAGTTGTTTCACGCGCTAGCCATGAGTATCGATACCAGATTTCAAGCAGTTTTTAATCACCACCGGAAGTCTACAGCCATTGTTTTCTCTGTCAATTTGATCGACGGGAAATCCGGTATGCGTGCGCATTGGTAGATTTTTTGCGGCTAATTATTCCGTTATCTCCCTTGACACTCGCCGCACAAAAGTCCAGATACACTGGAATGAAAGCAAGATGCGATATTAGCAGCAAATTAACCAGAGTAGAATATTCAGATGTAGAGGCAGTGTTGGAGCGAGCTACGACGTGAGAAATTGGGAGACAGTGTTCAAGGGCCACAAGTTGACAAACATTTCCAAACGATAATGCTTGCCTGGGAGCCACGCTGGTGTAATGGCTTCGGCCTTGTACTGGCGACCAGGTGTTCATGGTTCAAACCCGGGCGTCAGCGTTTGAAGAAATGTTTACGGCCGGAAATTTGACTGAATAGCCTGAACGGCTCCTGTGATAAACCCTCTGTGGATGGGAAGGAGCGAAGCTCCTGACCGGGTTGGAAGGAAAGTCCTCAGGTTCCCCAGCCTCGCAATCACATGTCATTGGGCCGAAGGGCTGAAAGCCCAAGTGCCGCTGGTTAAGGAAAAAAAAAATGCTTGCTTAACTCTTAACAGACGCGAGGCCACTTTTTGGTGGTAGATTTTCTCAGGTACTCGTTACTGGAGGCCAGTTTTTGGGGGTAGATTTTATCAGGTACTCGTGACTAGAGGGTAGTTTTTGGGGGTAGATTTTCTCAGGTACTCGTGACTAGAGGGTAGTTTTTGGGGGTAGATTTTCTCAGGTACTCGTGACTAGAGGTCAGTTGTTGGGGCCAGTATATGTTTTTCCGTTTTGTCCAAATTTTAAATTCAGTACTATTTGAAAACTCAAAGCGGCAGAAAATGTCTTGCATGGAACACGGAAAACTACGCCGTCCTATAAGAGTTAATGCAAATTTAAAACAGAAACAAATGAATTATACGGAACCTTTTTTCAGATTGAAAACAAAAACGCTTTGTATTTTGTGCTTTTAATTATTTAAACACGAAAACTATCATGTTCAGTTTTTGATGGGGTTATATTTATAGAATATAGTGTCAATTTTTCTAGACATTATTTTCAGTTGTTGCTCTTGGAACGTCTTTCGTCGTTATCTATTTCAAATTATATGTTAGTGTTACATCTCCCTTTGCACACCGCGATGCGTTCACTAGTTTGGGACTATCTCTAGACTGCACTTGGCTATACCACAACTACTACACTACATATAACAATGCACGCAACAGTCAGACAACTCTAAAGCTGTTCCGTGGATCTCCGACGAGCCAAAGAAAACATATTTGTGCTCCTTATAGAGCATGGAGCCACCACTGCAGCCAGTCCCCTCGCAGGAAGCAGACACCAAGTAGTCACGTGCTCATGTATCGGTGGTTTCTGTAGCAATTATTTTGCACGATGACGTTTCCAACCCCATGCCCAACCTCATGTTAGTCGCCTTGTACGACATGCCTGAGGGTACAGTAGTCCCGTTCTTTCTTTGTCTCTTCAGAGACACCCCCCCCCTCCCCCCGGGAACTACACGCGGCAGAACGGTCACAAAGAAAGTGACAAGTCTTTTCATTCCACATTTTCTTGAGTACACTAACGACCTTTACCTTCTGTCACAAACAATTTGGGAGTAGGGTTCTCCATAACTCACGTTCCATAGGAAGCCAGTTCAGATAACAGCAAACAAACAAGGCTGTGAATAGAGCTTGACGTACAGCCGCCCCTACACCAAACTGTTTGTAACTCCCTTTTTCTTAACTCTTTGACTCTGCAATTATTTTCCACCCTGTGCCATAATTTTAATTCATGATAGACTAAAAACAACACTCAGAGAGTTGTTTTAGCACGGCTGTCAAATCTGACCAACGCTCTGAGCGTTGTTCCGGAGTCAAGGAGTTAAATACCGTTGGCATTCCTTATCGCAGTGGTTTCCAGCCTGTGGTATCCGTACCACTTATGGTCCGCGGCGCATTATCAGGGGGTCAGCGGCTGCGTTATCGATTTGGTATTAAGTGCTTTGATTTTGCTCTGATCCTCCCCACGGTTTTAGTGCTATAAAAACAAAACATAAAAACCGTTTGCAAGTAGAACCAGCTTTGAGACTGTCTTTAACTTCTATGGAGCCTAATATTGAAATGAAATCAAGGATCCCATTGAATTTTTTTGTAATTTTAACCATTGAATGGTATGAATATAAAGTATTTAACCAATATGTATGTAACCAATATGTATGTAACGAATAAATTGTATGTATAATTTATTTTTCATTACTATTACCTTACAATTCCCTTGTCATCTGGCAAATAATTAACAACTTGTGTTATTGAATATAGGCCTATTCATCTATTGAATAAAAACAGGTAAGTGTTTATGGCATTGCGATATTACATTTAAGCTGGTGGTCCACAACTTATGTGTAGTTGGAAAAGTGGTCTTTAGATGTAAAAAGGTTGGGAACCATTGCATTATCGCCATCGTGGAAAATGGTAATTTCGCTTTCTCTTAGTTACTTTTAAACAGAGTACACCTTTCTTCTCGTTTTTCGCAGAGCGCATATTGCTTTCCTATCATTATGGTGAGGCAAAAGGCATTATCTGCAGTATAAGTATCTGGTGCTCTGGAGCACTTTAACAGTTTTTCTTCATAATCGAGCAACTAAACCGTCAATATATGACAGGAAACAATTACCCTATGCTCTGTCTGCTGCATACCATGATGATAGCACTAATTCTCCTGCGGTCATTTAATTCCTTTCCATTATATTTCAGCTTCATTGGATCTTTGTAGTCAAATGTATCGTGACTTATGGTCAGTGGTTAACGCACCATGCAACAATTGAAAAGCCTGGGTGTTATTTTTATGAATGATAAATTTATCTTGCAAGGTGCCATGTGCGCGTTGTCCGTATTTTCCGCAAAAGCTGGCGGGAGTTTTTCATTGTCCGTTGTGGGATCTTTCACTTAGACTATATTAGTAATATTGGGTTGCCTTTGTCCCCTGTGGTTAGGACACTGGCTTCCTAACTCAGTGGTCCATGGTTCGATCCCAGCTAAGGTGGGATTTTTTATATCACAAACGGCTCCGGGGTGGACCAGGTTTAAGAATTGGGTACCAGAGCTATTCTGGGAAGGTTAAAGGCGCCCGGCGTGATGCTGACTACATCACCCCTAGTGTGCCGTATGGGAAAGAAAATATGGGCATAACACCGTATTCCCAAAATGCCTCAATGGGCATATAACGGGATCCTTTACCTTTACCTTTTTTTACCTTTTGTCAGATGTATATCTTACGAGAACTGACAACTTGATTGTCCTATAACCTATGACACCGCATTTGTTCTCTGTTTCGTAATTTCGGATTTCAGAAGTAATACCCGGCACACAGTTATTTCATTTTCCACTCCTATGCACTACTTCCTAATTCTCTTATTTTCTCGTGTGAAGAAGTACTATCTCCTCTTCGTATTTCTCTACAACAGTGCATTTTCCTATTCATCTCGGTTTTCCTCCAATCTTTAACATGTCCGGAGGCAGTGACAAACAATAATTATTTACGGGCAAATCTTGTGTCTCATTACGCCAGGCTGGAAACAGTGCCTTTAATTTGTCTCGTTAAAGAGTTCGTTAGTGTTTCCTTTTCAGTTGCCATTAAGCAAACTTCAATGAAAGCGATAAATTACTCTCGTAATTACTTTTATACAATTGATGTTGTAGGGGGGATTTTCCTTTTCAGCTGCAGGGAAGTTCAGAAATATAATAAACTCAGACGATTTGAATTTGGGTAAGAAAGAACATGCTAAGAACATAAATACTATTTTGAAATATTAACGATTAAATACACACATGGAAACACAGCTTACGGCTATGTAATAGTAAAACATAATTAAAATAAAATAGTAGGCGTAAAAAGAAAGGCAACGACATAAATTTGACTTCATCGAATGATACACTGAAATAATAGATGGTTGTAAAGAAACATGCACTGTGTGGACAATAAACAAATAAGCAGTGTGGAAACAGCGCAACTCTTAGGCCCTAGTACATCGATCCTGTTTTTTTTTTTTTCAGAGCTAGTGATCCTAATGATGTCCTACTCCCACCTAGTCCCTGGGTAGTGAGATCGGATGCTTTGTCTTCACGGATAGGGGCAAAAAATAGGAGGTACCATGTGCAAGTTGCACACGGTAAAAATCCCACGGCAGTTGGAAGTAGTAAAGAGTAGGCCATAAAGCCGCTGCCCTGGCTAAATTTAGAAATTACAAACTTACCCTCCACAAAATTATTTATAGAATTAGTTATTCCTATATACACATAGCGGGAATCTCGCTAGTGCTACAGAGTTCGTGCACTGTGATGAGATCCTCCTTGTGTCATCTAAGGGAGGAGATCGGACCAGTGATGGAAGTTGTCCGTGCGCAATAAAGATAGTCCTTAAAACCAATCCAAACCAAACGTCAATCCTCGTGGGCAAACTTAAAAGACAATTTCTAAATTGAAAGTAGCTTATGTGAAGAAGAAAACAAAAGAAAGAACACAGGAAGTAAAGGCTAAAGAGGGTTATAAGAAATGATCAGAGCATAAGATAGAGGTTATAAGAACGATAACGAAAATAATAGACAGAGAGAAGAAGAAAATGGAAAACGAGGAAGAAATAAAGTGTGAGAGAAAATAAAAATGAGGTACCGAAAAGAAAAATACAGATTGCGGAGGAGGCAGTAGCTAATGTTAAATTAGTTAGCCCAGCTAGGGAAATTAATTTACCTTATTTATTTTTAATTTTTGTGTCTTTCGTTCAGGTTATTTCTATTATCAAATATATCATTCGACACTTGACATTGTCCGTTTGAGATAAAGAAGAAGAAAAAGAAAAAACCCTAGAAAAATGGTTTTATAAATACATGAATATAAATAGGTATCTCTTAGTCCTACTTTAAAGAAAGCAGAAACTAAGTAATATATATATATATATTTACTTGTCCATTGGCGCACTTCATATTTTAAAGTACAATAAGTAGTCCCAGAAACTGCCTTAGGGATACAATGAACAACTAAATAAAAGTAATCAGGACGATCTAAAACAAATGTGAAGGCAAAGTTTACTCGTTGCTTATATCAGAAGGAAACTCCCCACTTTCTTTTGCCTGTTACAAGAAGATTAAAATAGAATACATCGTGACAACAGGAAACATTGATGGACGAAGTGTTATACAGTAAGAAAGGGAAGAGATACTGGGCGTCAAGACTCAGAAAAAAAGTCAGCAACAGATTTAATAAGAGTGCTTGTAACAGGGTGGTTTCGAAAAAAGACATGATAGCTTACGTGTCGTTTAGCATGATCCTTGAAATAGAAAAAGAATATTTAGAATGACATAAAACCATACTTAAATTTGTTAGCGTGCCTCTACCCTTTAGGAACTGTACAAATAAATAGACATTTTTCCACAGAGGGAAGACAATAAACGCAGCAATGGAGAAACTGCAGACACAGTTGTGAGCGATAGCCGAGGAGGCAATAGCTAATGTTAAATTAGTTAGCCCAGCTAGGGAAATTAATTTACCGTATTTATCTTTAATTTGGTGTCTTTCGTTCAGGTTATTTCTATTATCAAATATATCCTTCGACACTTGACATTGTCCGTTTGTTGTGAATGCCTTTTTCTTATATTTTAAATAACTACGGGTCGAACTGAAAAGGCAGTCACTCTATAATCTTGTCCATCAGACATTGTAAATATTTGCAGACATCCGGACAACGCCGAGTAAAACCTTGCAAATATTGAGTAAATCTAACGTAAATGATCATAGTCTCCTTAATCATTTTTCTTCTGTTTACTAATCATGTTATAGCATTACAGGAAGTAGTCGAGATCGTAGTAAACTATATTTGTTTACAGAATTGCTTGTCTGGCTGTAACTATCTCATTTCTCACGCTATAGTTTGACAGAATGTCTTTCTAGAGCAGTGTATCCTGCCTTTTTTCCTAGCAACCATCTATTAACTTCCCCCCCCCCCCCCCCCCGCCCCTCATATCCTGATGTATATCTAACCGTCACAACGTTTCATTTAGAGAGAGAGGGTGAGGGAGAGGGTGAGGGAGAGGGTGAGGGAGAGAGAGAGACTTCTGGTCTGACAAGACATTATGGCACTTAAACACCAAACCGCACTACTGCCTGAAGTCAGAGTTAACAATTACAAGTTACTGCACTTTCTCAGATTCTCACTTTCTGTATGATATATATATATATATGGAACAGACAGACACATTTAAATACCTAGGATGCATGGTAACACCAGGCTGCGAAATAGGCGAAGAAATGAGCAGCAGAATGAATAGAGCGAGTCTAGACAATGTCTGGAATTCCTCTGTGCAGCGAAAACGCCAAATTGAAATTATATGAGAGCTTTGAATGTTCTGTGCAAGGAGCTGCTTGCTCGGATCACCCGGGCGGACTCGCACACCATCATAGCTGGCAGACGCTGGGGTTGGGTTTGCCGCGTCCTCAGTGAAGACACTGATGTCATCACAAGAACAGCTATGACGTGGACCCCTGAAGGAAAGCGAAAGATGGGCCGACGAAACACAACTTGTCGGAGAGCTGTGAAGGCCGAGATGCAAGGAATGAACAAGAGCTGGGACACTGCTCGAAATTTTGGCCGATAACAAAGCAAGGTGGAAGCAATTTGTTGCTGCCCTACAAGAGACGCCAACAGGCGTGATGGCTACCGACTGTGTTGACAGTCGGCGGCTAAGGATCAAAGAAGAGATATATATATATACATATATATACAGGGTGTCCTAAAAGTTACTGTGCAGTAAAGTACCTCGTAGTTTCTTCTACAGCAGATGTTGGAAATGTCCACCATGGACCTCAAGACATGTCAATTACACGCTTCTTCTTATTGTCGAAGGCCTTCTGCAGGGTTGTCAGTGGGATTTGTTGAATGTGGGTGGTGATTGCTAGAACGGACAACTCTCACATCAAAACCGCTACTTTAGTTTGACGTATATTCAAGCGCACACTAACTTTTCGGACACCCTGTGTGTGTGTGTGTGTATATATATATATATATATATATATATATATATATATATATATGTATATATATATATATATCTATATATATTTATATGAGAAAGGGCCTGATGGCATACACCAGCTTCTCGGATAGCATTATTGCTTTATCTTACTTACCCATTATTCTGCTTACGAAACGTTCGCTCTGAAATACTTTCTTTTATGTTGACCAATTCAGAACATGCTCGTATCACTACATTTAAGTACCAAAATAGGTAATACATGTGCATAATGTGGTTTCTGTGACTCTTTTCCTTGCCCTTGGCTTAACCCATTACGCTACAGATTAGTTTGCTGAATCCGAATTTTATTTTCTACCATACATTTCGAATACTCTGCATCCTGCAATACCCTGATGATTGAGCTGTTCGAACGTCACATTTTAAATTTATAGTGACTGACATATGTCGATAAAGCACTTTAGTTTGTCTCTCGTATTTGACAGGTCAACATATATTGCACTAAACTAGATTAGCACGTGAAGCCAATGTTTTGGGGAAAACTGGTTTCTATTTTTACTAAAGTGTCAGATAAACCCCTGTTACGTTTTTTTCCCTTCTTTTATTCGTAAGAAACGAAAGTCTCTTACTGTGGTGTACGTGTCAAGTATAGTTAAGTCTTCATTGTCAACAGAGTCCTTGGGTACAAATGTTAAATCGCTTATTTTCAAAAACGCTGCAATCAGTATTATTATAAGTGATTGTGTAATCGCTTGCTTTATTTCTTGAGTTTTCTTTATGATTATAAATAGTTTTTACTTCTATGTACAAGTAAGGATACGCATTACTAAAATCCAGCATTACCATCATATCTATCGCTATCAACCTAAAACTATTGTCATAGCCTTGCTTGTCATAAAACAAAGCGATCAGTAGAGCGCAACAGACACAATTTATTAATTTAAATTTAAAATCTATGCAAAGAGAACTAGGAAATTGTATTAAGAACTAAAAAGGAGGACATGTCGTGGCCTTTTTAGCAGACAATTTGTACCTCAATTCCACAAAATCCTCCAACACATTCTTTATCATTTTCCCCTTCCTGTACAGCTTCGTTTCATTTCATTCATAATTTTTCTTGCAACTTTACTAGCATTTATTCTTTTTCGATTCCATAATACTTATTCCAGTTTAATGTTGTTTCAGTGTTTAGAAACATTAGTATTGATGAAGTAAAGGCTACAGTTGAAATCGAAACAGAATAATTGAAATGAGAATGCGTGCTAACATAAGTTAAAGCTGTGCGCGCGTTTTTGATCATGCATTTTTACACAGGAAAATAAAATATACAACGCTGCAATGAACACAAGCAAATCAACACGTAAGACTCAATCACCTAGGGAAAGGAAGATATAGAAATATTCCTCAATCTTTGCAGCGAGCAAGTAGGTCAAGCTCTTTAGCGCGTGGCAGTCAAAAACACAGCATAATTGCTGCTGCTTTTATTAATATGGCGCTGTAATTGTGTAACTGCTTGTGGCTCTGACAAAGCAGCTAAACTCTCGCGAGCCTTCTTCGCTCTGGAGGAAACAGAATATTCTTGCAGCAGTTAACATTCTGTACTTTGTTTTCTAAAGATTTAAGCCTGTTTAACAATGACTAAAGTCGAGTTCTTAGTGTCTGAACAACTATGACTGCAAAGAGTTGCCAGACGCTCAAGTCGTGTGCTGTTTGATCAGCTCTCACAAGATCGAGAAATGTTTAGGGTAAGTCAATACAGCTGTTTAGTGCTTGTCCTTTAGTAAAAGACTTACCTTTACACGTTATTTTCTACATAATTTGCTCTTTGAAGTTATGGATACGCGCGGAATATGAAAGACATGTCTTCGAAGGTTATCAATAAAGACGATGCATACATTATAACGTGCGATGAGCTATACCGAGGAAGATGAAGGTGACTGTAGTAAGACTTGGAGTAGGGTGGGTGGAAATATTTTTACAAATCGGAAAAAGGTGATTAGTCTTACTAGGACAAAAGACAAAGGAAAAAATGCCAACATTGCGACTGCGAGGCCTTCGTCAGGGAAAGGAAAGAAAGTGAAAGTTAGATAGAACACATGACGAAATAAATTAAACATTAGTGCCATCAGTAAAATTCTACTAAGACTTAGCGTTTGTCGTTAAGAAAGCCCGCTATGAAAACTTAAAATGGGTGCCGGTTCCGGGTGTAAAAACAGTAAATACTAAGAAGAGAAAGGAGTGATAAACAACCAAAATATAATAATAATAATAAAAAAAATAATAATAATAATCACAAGTTAGGCTGGAGGTAGAAGAAGACAGAATGTGTAAATGGAGGAGAGGAGAATAGAAAAAATAATAAATAAAGAAAAATTATGTATATCAACGGCGATCAACAGGGATTCTGACAAGACACCACTTCCTTCCATCGGTAAAACGCCGGGTAACAAACCAAACTATGATATGTCTTGCACATTAAAAGTGAAAGGCAACTGCTACGGCATAAGTCTGCAGAAGAAAATGAACTAACCTTAAGAAAGAGCTGACTCGCTATGCAGAAGACACGCAAAGATTTACTACGAACGTTAGATTCTTCTTCGTCTTTCCCCTATTGGCTCGACACGCAGCTTGAAGGTACCAATGCCGCAGGCATCCTTGCAGGAAGTCTATACAAAAACTTTTCATTCGCTCCAACAGACGTATTTTCTATAGCAATCTGTGTTACATGAAGACGTCGGCAACCTGATGTCCAATTATCCTTTGTCGGTTTTCACGACATGCTTAGTAATTATATTAACTGCTTCCAGTGTCGGAGCCCTGGATATCCATATAACCGGGTAGGAAACTAAAAATGATGCTTCTTACACAATATTTCTCGAAGAAAAAAAGCCACAGGCTAAAAAATATGAAGAAGGAAAAGAAATGCCAACAAAATTTTTTAAAGCAAATCATGTTGTATAAAAAGTAATTATAAATTTTCAAACACGTACAGATAATGACATTGTAGTTATAAATGTTAACACATTTGCCCCCATTTCCATAAACAAAATTTACCCTAGTAGTTTTAGTGGAGATCAACCGATCAGCAACGTACTACTTTTCAATTCAACGAGCCTCTATCTCTGTTAGCCTGTTTACGTTGATATTCTGTCAAAGTCATCTCGAACCGTTTAATTTTTAGATTTTCTATTGTCGATGCAGAGCGGCATATGTAATAATGTTGCCTGTTTTCTTCCTATGTCATTTGTTCCACTACTGTTTATTACCCATATGATCAAGACTTTATATTTTAGAACACCAGAAATAAAAAGAGTACAGCAGCCCTAGTTAGTTTGATTTGGTTTGAAGGACTATCTTCATAGCACACGTATTACTCCATCAGTGCTCCGATCTCCTCCCTTAGATCACACAAAGAGAATCTGAGCCTTAATTAAACAACAACAACAACCGGACAATCAAAGAGGTACACGGCACACGCAAAAAAAAAAAGTTTAGAAGTCTTGACAAAGACTTTATTCTGGATACTGGAAGAATCAATGTTGCCATAAGTCATGCGAATTTAAAGATGTTTAGCCCACGTGTATCGTCATTGGACAACTTTAAAATCAGAGCTGGACAAGGAACGAAGCACGACATGTCTCTTTCTGTTCTCTTCTTGAGTTTGTGCCGCCACGTTTTCTTTCTTCCATTTAAGTTCCACCATTATTTGACGCTGCCCTCTGTAGATTGCGGGATTCTCAAGTAAAGATAGACTACTGCTCCATCAAGCATGTCGTATAAGGCTACTAAAATCACGTTGTGCATGGGACTGGCAAACTCATCAAGTCAAATAAATAGCTAAATAAAGCACCTCTACAAAAGCCTGAACCAAACATTCACATGCCCTTGCAGTGGTGCTGTTTTATAAACACAGGCTTCCTGCAAAAATACCAGTTGTAGAGGTCACGCCATGCACCTTAAGGAGAGAAAATGAACATGATGATGATTATTTGAAGCTGAGCCACACCAATGCAGACTTAATCTATCACTCTGGAGGTATCATTCCTTTTCACGGTTGAAAAGTAAAAATTACGTTTCGGAAACATAGTAGGTCAATTATTGCAGTTTCATACAGACTGTACACTTTCTCATATATCATATTAGTCGTATTGTACGGTTCTGAAACATGGATAATACAAAAATTGCAATCACGAAATTATAGACTACATGTGGTTGCATAGAGTAGAAGGATTGAAATGAGACAAGATCACCAAATCGGAACTGATGACAAAAGTCAGACACCTGCAAGCGGACTAGAGATGAGAAGATGATGATGCCGATGGATATGACACATATTGGGGAAATCTGCTGAGAGCGTTATTTTTGTTCTGCAATCTCCAGCGCAAGACCGTTGAACACACGGAGAAGAGAAGTGGAAACAAAAATACAAGAGATGAGGAAGGTATCGAGAGACCTTGAGCTGATGGCACTTTGCGTTAGTTTATTGAAGGCGTATGTTCCTTGGGGAGTTAAACCTTATGCTCCATGGAGAGTTAAAGCTCATGCTCCATGGAGAGTTAAAGCTCATGCTCCATGGAGAGTTAAAGCTCATGCTCCATGGAGAGTTAAAGCTCATGCTCCATGGAGAGTTAAAGCTCATGCTCCATGGAGAGTTAAAGCTCAAGCTCCATGGAGAGTTAAAGCTCATGCTCCATGGAGAGTTAAAGCTCATTCTCCATGGAGAGTTAAAGCTCATGCTCCATGGAGAGTTTATTTTTTTTTTTTAATTTTTTTTATTTTTTTTTTTTTTTTTTTTTATTTTTTTATATTTTAATTTTTTATTTTTTTTTTAGAGAGTTTTTTTTTTTAATATATTATTTTTTTTTAGAAGTTATTTTTTTTTTTTTTTTTTATATTTCATTTTATTTTTTTTTTTTTTCAATTTTTTTTAACTTTTATTTTTTTTTTTTTTTTTTGAGTTTATGTTTTTACAAGTTTATTATTTTATTGGTTTTTTTAGGGGGGGGGGAGGTTTAAGTACACCGGTTTTTTTTTAAATATCTGATTTTTTTACTTTTAAATCTTTTTGTTTTGCGATTTTTTTTTAATTTTTTTGGTTAGTTTTTTTGAATTTTTTCACGGCCGGGTTCTTCTTGCCTATATGTTCCATTTTTAGCGGTGAGTTAAATTTTTTTTATTTTTTGTATCTAAAATCTTTAATTTTAACTTGTTTAATTTTTCATAGATCTTTTTTTTTTTTTATTAGCCAAATAAAATCTTGCACTATTTTTTTTTTTTATTTTTGGTGGTTATTCGGGATTTTTTTTTTAATTTTTTTTTTTTTTTTGAGCTATTTTTTTTTTTTGTTGTCATCTTATCATGTTTTTTATATTATTTTTTTTATGTTTACACATTTGGGGGATTGGAGAGTTAATATTTATTTTTATTTCTTTTAAATTTTTTTTAATTATATTTTTTTACTTTTTTATTTTATTAATTATATTATTTTTTTTATTTTATTAATTTTTTTATTTTTTTTAGGGGGGTGAGAGTTAATTTTAATGCTTATTTTTTATGCTCCATGGAATATTTTTTTTTTTTTTTTTTTAATTTTTTTATTTTTATTTTAAGTTTTTTAATTCCATTTTTTTTTTTTTATTTGATAAGTTTATAGTATTTTTTTGTTATTTTAATGTTTTTATTTCCATTGGAGAGTTAAAGCTCTATGCGTTATTCTGTGATTAAGTTCAAATGATTTTTTTCTCATATTTTTTTGCATTGATTGAGTTTTTTTTAAATTTTTAATGACATTTTTTAGTTTTTTCACCATGTTATAACTTTTTAAAGAGTTAATTAGCTCATTTGCATTGGGGGTTTTTTTAAAGGATAGAGTTAATTTTTTTTAGGTCATTAGCTCCATGGATTTTTTATTTTTATTAGAGGCTTTTAAAGCTCATTTGCTCACATTTGATAAAGTAGTTAGAAGATTTTTTTTTATTCTCATTGGCGGGTTGCCATAATTTATTTTTGGAGTAAATATTTTTTTTTTTATTAAAAAGATTTCAGGCTAGCGATAGCTCCATGAAGGAATAGACATTAATGCCAAGAGTTGGAGAGTTAAGCTCCATGGAGGTTAAAAGCTCATGCTTTTTTTAACATGAGGAGACGTTAAAGCTCATAGCCTGCGATAGAGAGTTACAAGAAGCTCAGAGCTCCATGGAGAGTTAAAAGTGAATTCAGGGAAATAATATAAAGCTCAAGCTCCTCCACTTTTTTTGAGAGTAGCTCCAGAACCATGGAGAGTTAAAGCTCAAGTTCCATGGAGCTTAAAGGCTCAAGAGCTCCATGGAGGAGTTAAAGCTCATGTTCCATGGAGAGTTAAAGCTCAAGCTCCATGGAGAGTTAAGGTCTCATGCTCCATGGGAGAGTAAAGCTCAAGCTCTCATGGATGAGTTAAAGCTCATGCTCCATGGTGAGTTTTAAAGCTCATTCTCCATGGAGTGTTAAAGCTTCATGGCTCCATGGAGAGTTAAAGCTCATGCTCCATGGAGAGAGTTAAATGCTCATGCCTCCATGGAGAGTTAAAGCTACATGCCTCCATGGCAGAGTTAAAGCTCATGCTCCATGGAGAGTTAAAGCTCCATGCTCATGGAGAGTTAATGCTTATGTTTCATGGAGAGATAATGTTTATTCTCAATGGAGAGTTAAAGCTTATGTTTCATGGAGCGTTAAAGCTCATGCTCCTTAAGGGAGGTAAATGCTCATGCTCCATGGAGAGTTAATGCTTATGTTCCATGGTGTAGAGTTTAATGCTTATGCTTCCATGGTCGTGTTAAAGCGTTAATGGGGAATGAAATTTAAAACTGCTCGTTATATGTTCTTCTTCAATACGTTTATAAAAACTTCCCAACCCGTTTATAACTCTGTTTCTATATTTTTTTCTAGTGCATTCATGCATAATAACGTTGTTTTTTTTTTGTTTGCTTGGACACTCTATGCTCTATTTTAAGCCCCATACGTTGTACTTCCAATTAGGATGGTACTTGGTCACTTGAATTTACATCTTCTCTAAAGAGATACCTGGCAATGACCTATGTTTGATGTTTGTTGAACTGTAAATAAAAGTATTTTACTCATGTTTATGTGTGTATTGATACGATGTGGTTATCAAACTGGGTGAACATGTGTCACAAAGTGCATCACGGACAAACTTTTCGGGCACTGACATATATACTTCCGTTGTTTTGTGGCATGCTTCAGATCATATGGTCAGAAAACATTGACCTATAGAAGAGAAATTGTCATGAATGTGTGATGTTAGAGATAAAAGAAAGGCAATGGTAAAGGATGGGATATAAAAAGATAAAGGTACATATAGTACCGCATCGCGGATACTGAAGTAGGGAAGTGAAGTGTAGGAGATTTGACTCATATAGTAAGTCTCAGGTGTTTTCAGGTGGCTTGACCGCAGTCGCTTTATCTCAGTCAAGAGCAGAATAAGATGCTTGTCTGGTTTTTTAACAATATAGCATGGAAAAAGTCAACATAACTTATGAACAGTACTGGAGACAGGACGCTGTGGAGATACATGGTCGCCTACACGCACCAGGACATGGTGCTTGAGGAAGAAAAGGGAAGAATTCAAGAGTAATGTCAGGTACTCATCTTTATAGCTGGGTAGACTGCGACATGTGTTTGACCCCTGTCTCTTTAGCCTGGATAAACAAGCGCACATATACTCGTAGAAAACAGAATACCTTCAGAAAAACTAGGAAAAACTCTCGGGACTGGCGCTCAAATGGGAATACACCTTTTGGGAATGCTAAAGAAAGCTTGGAGAAGGAGTAGAAGACGAAGGCCAAAGCGAGTGTAACCTCACGCGAGAGCTAAAATAGGATGGCTCAACTAGATGTGTGTAAAGAGATCCAGAATTGCCGCGTACTATGTTTTACTGAGTATGGAGTAACGAAGTTTAAAAGATGTTGATCAAGATTTCGCTTAGGGGTTATGTTGATGAGGATAATGATAATATATATATATATAAGATCAATACATGATGGCAGTGGGTCTGTGATTAGACACTAAGAGAAGACGATTCCTCCAGTTATGGGACAGTAGGCTACTAATATGATGTAGTGAGTGGGGCTGGCTACCTCATCACGTCAAACACATTGCCACGAAAACCAACCGTTGCAAGAACACTTGAATTCCTTGTTGCAGGCTTGTGTCTGTAAGGAGACCAGCTGTAGCGGTGGTTACATGCTTTATAAGGAGCAAAATGAGAAATCAATCCCCGAGGAGCAAAGGCCTTCAACAAACACATGCCAAGTCTTCCTGTCCTGTGCCATCCGCTCAAGTTCTTTCCATGTTTTCCTCATCATTTTCACCTCTGTATCCAGTTCTCTTCTCCACGTGTTTTTTTTTTTTTTTTTTTTGGTCTACCTCTACCTCTCTTTACCTGTGCAGTTTTCCCTTGTTCACATAGAGTGTGAACTTTCCAGGTGCTAATCCTGGAGATTTTTATACACGAAAAAAAAGGTTAGTCGGCAACCCAGACCCCTTTCGGCTTTCTCTGGGTTGCTTCATGCGCCTCCTTTCCAGATGACCTTCTTCTGTCTTGGGCGGCTGAGTTGATTTATATTCTGTATTTGACTTGTCCATATTTGTTGAAGTTTTTTTGGTACGGGATGGGGTAACCAGCCCCACGCCCAACCCTCCATAGTCGCTTTTTACGACATGCATGGTAGGGTACAGTGTTACTATATCTTTGCTCCACTTTCGGGCCCCGGTAACACACGGGTGAAAATGAGAAATGAATGAATGAAAATCACCTAGTAAACTTTGCAACATCTTAGCTACTGTCCTAGATTACTTTAAATGTATGAGGAATATTTATATCAGTATTGGTTTAAGCGATACGTCAAAGGTTGCTAACATAATCATTTTAACTACAGAGTATTGCATAGATTTTTTTTTTAAAATCATTGTAGTTACTGCCTGACATACGAAAGTTACTTATGGAAAATTAGTAAGCAGGTAGGAAAAGCACTAAAGGTCACAGAGTTGTGGTCATACAGGTAAGGTCAAGGTAATCCTATAGCAGAAACTGTGGTAGTGGAGTGAAGTGTTAGAGACTTCACCATACTAGGTCCAGCATCGAGAGGTGTGGGGGGGAAGGGGTGACCAATTCCCTTCCTCGCTGCCTTCTCCTTCCCTAACTCAAAGTCAGGTACCCATTTACAGCTGGGTTGACTGGAGCATGATGGCACCGTGATTTGAACCCGGTACCTTTGCCGCGAGAGACCAGCGCTCTAACCACTCTGTCAATCGGACGCTCGTGGTCACACAGAAGAATATTAAATACATCATTAAATAAAAACAAACAGTAATAAGGCCCGTGTGCACAGGACGCTTGTTCTTCATATTAGAAGGAAGAAATCCACTTTTTTTTTTTGGGGGGGGGGGGGGGGCATGTTATGACAAAAAGGAAGCTGGGGTATATCGAGATAACAGTAAAAATAGAAGAACAAGAGATAGATGACGATAAAGATAGAAGAACAAGAGATAGAGGACGATAAAGATAGAAGAACAAGAGATAGAGGACGATAAAGATAGAAGAATAAGAGATAGAGGGCGATAAAGATAGAAGAACAAGAGATAGAGGACGATAAAGATAGAAGAACAAGAGATAGAGGACGATAAAGATAGAAGAACAAGAGATAGAGGACGATAAAGATAGAAGAACAAGAGATAGAGGACGATAAAGATAGAAGAACAAGAGATAGAGGACGATAAATATAGAAGAACAAGAGATAGAGGACGATAAAGATAGAAGATACTGAACAGATTGACATCTTGACAAGGAAAGCAGACACCAACAGAATTTATCTTTAGCATTGTAGACAGGAAGTTGTGGAGATACATGATCGCCTACGCCACCAGGCATGGTACTTGAAGAAGAAGATAGTTACTGCCCGCTATAGCAAATCGCCGACATAAATGAGTGGTGGGGGGTAGTCAAAAACAGGTAATTACCAATTACTAGAGCAAAGTGCAAAGAGAATTGCTTACGTTACGTCCACAGAGTCTTAGTCAGGGACAAAAGAACGATAACAGAAGATAAAGACAGGGGGGTTCAAGTTAAAAAGAAAAAAAAACTACATTCAAATGAACTCAACTAAAATGTCGGGTCGGTCCTATTTTATGGCTCTGGGGGCATGGAGAGCAACAGGAACAACAGCTTCAACAGCTTATGGGGGGCGGGGGGGGGGGGGGGGGGCCTACAGACTTTCATAGGTGGTTGCATAGGTAAAGTTCAGGGGTACGGGTGGTGTGACGGATTGTAGCGGGTTCAATGTTTAGTTCAGGCAAAATAAAAATAAACAGGAATGTGCCAAATTGAGAACTGTGACCAAAGTCAGTCTGCCCTCAAGAGTTCAAGTATTAACAACACATTTTCATCAGCGGTGACATTCACACAGCTAAATAATGATACAATAATACAAACTAATGAATAAATCATCATATGGTGCTAGATGTCATTCTCTGCACGCTTGTATTTTGCGTTGATGAGACTTCAGCTTTAATCAGATGTTGATTTGCTGTTTGATAAATATTTATATTTTTACCAAGTGGCGCAGTTTCTTTAATTTCTCTTATGACTTGTCATCTATGTTTCAACAATTTAACACAATTGTTTTTTGTCCATTTATTTTCTTTTATAGAGCACAACGGGGCCTCGAACTTTGGGACGACGAAGATGACGATGGATTCTTCAGACACAGCCGGCAGTTTTATCGCTTCGGGAAGAGCTTTTTCACCACTTTGGGACAAACGAAGACGATTACCTTATCACAAAAAACCGGGTTATTCACTGGCCCGGGTATCCAATAACCCCAGTTGTGGATGACAATGTCTTTTCTAGACACAACCGGCAGTTTTACCGAATAGGCCGAGCATATCCACCCTACCAGGATAAACGATTTCTCCGGTTTGGCCGATTCACCCCACCAAGCCGGATAGCGATGAGTACACCCGAAAACCGTTTTTTTTCCATCCGGACGAGGTTTATTGTTATAGAAAGCGAGGTCTGAGAAACATTGACACCCATTCAAATTTGCTTCACCGAACGGTGCGGTCAGCTGAAGCAAATGACAAATCACTAGATGTTAAAAACAGCCTCACAGCAAAGGATCTACAGAAAAGGGAGACAGGAAATGCCGTCACAAATATTCTCCCTCATGACGAAGTTTTAAACGAAGACAAAGACCTAGATAAGAGGTTTATGAGGTTCGGAAAACGTTTTATGAGGTTTGGTCGAGGAGATAACGAAGATGCTGAATACGATAAAAGATTCATGAGGTTTGGAAAGAGTTTAGGGAACGACCAAAGACTTTGAAAAGAGGTTCATGAGGTTCGGAAAAAGATTTATGAGGTTTGGGAGAGGAAACGATGAAGATGAAAATGACGAAAAACGGTTCATGAGGTTCGGTAAAAGTGGATACGATGATGGAGATGTCGACAAGAGGTTTATGAGGTTTGGAAAACGTTTTATGAGGTTCGGACGCGGAGATGAGGAAGATGATGATGATGTATCCGAGAAGTTTGACAAAGACAGTGAAGACAAACGGTTTATGCGCTTCGGGAAAAGATCAAGGAGGTCCTCCGCCATCAGGTCTAGTAGCAACAGCGAAGCCTCAGCGGCATCATAAAGCTTGCTTAAGCGTTTCTTATGCACAATTAAGCGCTGCATGCCCTTCTGTGCTTTAGAGTCTGCATCTGCCATATTTTTTCTCACCATAACTAGTTTCTATCTTGTTAACGCGTCTCTCAAATTGTGACAAAAAGTTAACGCAGCCATACCATTGGCTCTTGGCCATTACGTCTAGGAACATTCTATACCAATGGATGAACATAACACTTGCAAATATATTTAACAATACACAACTCTGTGAGTCCTGACTTTAAAAAAAAATCAAGAGAAGCGCTTTATTTTACGCTTGCTTTGGTTAAAATTTGATAATTATATAAAACTTTGTGATAATTATACATCCGGTAATTTGTTCCATATCTTCTTATGTTCCTTGTTTTTATTTTATGCTCCAACTCGTCCATATAAATGTTGACTAAGACATTAAATACATATTAGACAAACATAAAGGTATGTTTTCAGGCACTCGTAAGAATCCTGGGTTCGAGTCCTGGGTAAGCCACTCACGTCTGTTGTTTTTCTGTTGTCTAGTTTTCTACTTCTTTATTTCTTACGAGTGCTTGAAAACATACCTTTATGTTTGTCTAATATTTATTTGCTGTTTACAGGCCTCGGGTTTCCCCTCCTTATGTGTTATAAATGTTTGACTAAGACATCTTTGTTTCGTGTCTTTATAAGTACATACATTTGCAGTTTTTTTTAATCAACTCTGTTCATTAATTTTTGTTATTCTTAGCTTCTCATTTTTTTTTTAACGAAAGCCAGTTTTTAATTACCAGCATGAAAATCATCCCATTTACTCAGGACTACAGAAAAACTTACTTACTTACTTACTTAGTCGTTCCCCTTCTACCGTGAGGTGTAGAGGTTTGGAAGAGAGAGCGCCAGACCATTCCATCAGCTGTCTTCTTCCTGGCCTGGTTCCATTCTAGTCCTCGGTCCTTCAAAGATTGTCTAATGTTGTCCTCCCAGCGGACTCTGGGTCGTCCTGGAGGTCTGGATCCCTGGCTCTTTGTTGCCCATGCTTGTCGTGGTAGCCGATCTTCTCCCATTCTGCAGACATGGCCAAACCATCTTAGTTGGGACTGTTCTATTTGGGTCTGCAGCGGATGGGATTTTAGGCCTTGACGGATCGTCTGGTTGCGGACCATGTCTCTTCTTGTTACTTCAAGCACTTTCCTCAGATACCTCATTTCTGAGGTTTGGATCTGGCTTTTGTGGGTTGTAGTCATTGCCCACGACTCGCATCCATATGTCAAGACTGGGACATAGGTGGAGCGGTATACAGCCATCTTCGTTTTCTTACCAACCTCTTTCTTGCTGAGGAATCCACGATTTATGGCCTGAAAAAGTCTCCCAGCCGCTGCTTTTCGAGTGGCCAACTCTTCTTTGATGCCTCCCTTTCGGTCTATAATAGCTCCGAGATATTTAAAGTGGTCGACCTGTTCCAGGACCTGTTCTCCCAACTTAATCTGATGTTTTCTTTCTTCTCGTGATATCACCATGGATTTTGTTTTAGAGTTGCTTATGACCATCCCTCTCTTCTCCAGCTCTTCCTTCCAGACTTGCAGGTTGGATTGGAGATGTGCCTCTGATTTAGCAATCAGGGCAACATCATCAGCAAATGCCAGCTCCGAAATATAGACCTGTCTCATCTTCCAGTACCCCACTGAATACTTTCTTGTTCTCTCCTTACATGCCTTGATGACATCGTCCATAAGGAGTATGAAGAGGTAAGGTGATAGGATATCACCTTGTCTTACACCAGTGGTGGTCCTGAACTCTTCTGACTTATGGTTTGCTGTCCTCAGATAATTTCTGCAAGACTTGTAGAAGCTCTGTATAGCATGAATCAGAGGTGCTGGAATATTCTTCCTTGCCAAACAGTCCCAAAGTTTGCTCCAGGGGACCCTGTCAAACGCCTTTTCCAGATCTATGAAACAAAGATGGATCTCACTGTTATACTCAAGGGCCTTTTCACTCAGCTACAGAAAAACAAGAATATAAACGCCATCTACTCAAGACTATAAACAACAATGACTTTATATTCTCTATCCGTCAACATGTAGTTTCTACATACCTCAATGTTTTGTTTAGATTTCTTGCAGTCCATAATCTTCATCAGTTCTCATTGTTGACGCATTGCTGCTCCTAGTGTGGGCATCGTCTAGCCTATATTAACTTTATTTATTCCAAAGTTTTTCTACATTGCTGATATCGTTTAAGATATTGTTAATTTTGAACCAAAAAAAAAAAAAAGTTATATTTGTTTCCTTGTGTCATGAGAGTCTTAAGGTTTTAACAGTTTCATCAATTGTGGACCTAGTTCCGGCAGTGCTTTTCTGTTGTTATAGGCATTACGGGATCTACGCTTAATAAATATAAAAAAACCAGTACATGCATTTAGCAAGGCGTGGTGTCCACAACTTTATTTTATAATATTCGTCTTTTGCTGTCGTCAAAACACATCCTTTAATCCTCCATCCTACATGTACATTTTCATTATATTATTTTGTCATTGTTCTCTTCTTTATCTACGTGTTCCAAATCTCTTCTTTGGTCCTTGGCCGCTGATTGACAAAACAATAAGTGGCCATCACGCCTGGTGGCAACAAACGTTCTCCAATTTGCTCGGACTGCAGCCATCCTTCGTGTCGTGCCCCTGCTCTGGTTTATGCTTAGCATCTCTGCCTCCCCAGTTCTCCGCCAAGTGTTTTTTTTTTTTGTCTCACTTACTTTTCAACGTGTTCCATGTTAGTTGATTAAGGGTCTGTAACTTTAGAAGATGAGAATAGGGCCATATTAACTATCATCATCGTCATAATTACCTTTCGGCTCACTGTGAAGCTTAGGACCCCAATACATTCACGCGAAATTTCATCGTCTCGTGCAATCCCTTCAAGGTCTTTCTTTTTCTTTCAAAATTGTAATTTAAAAAAATTAATTTCGGCCCCCCCTTTCCGCTCCCAAGACGGCTACCTTGGTGCATTTGCACAGCTCGCACTGTCGAAAGGTCGGCGTTGCAGTACATCACGTTTTTATAGTGCAATGTGTTTCAACAAACAAAAGACACGTTGACATTTAACCAAATGTGTACAATGCAAATTATTGCAGCGGCTATAAACAGAACAGACAATCATAGAAATTCAATTTAGAGTAGTCCCGTAGTAGAAGAATGACATGTTTGCAACATCTTCTATGCTAGGTCTTAGCTTTATGAGTTGAGATGACCAGTTCCTTTCATTACTGCCGTTTCTTCCTCAAACAAGTGCAGTCAGTTACTCATTTTAATAGCTGGGTCGACAGGAGTGGCTCGACCTGGTTTCTAAGCCGCCCCTTTGCATCGAGAAGCAACCACTCTGCTACTCGTACACTCAGAAAGGCTGCAAGTATAATTCAGTCATCAGTTATCTTGAAAAATCGGTGAACATAATATTCAACGTCTTCTAATTATTTTCATAAATAAATGATAACATAATTCAAAACGCAATTTAATTATCTCCTTACTAATTGTGTTTTTTGGTAGTTCTAGGAATTTCCACTTTCATAATATTAACATTGTTTTTTTTTTTTTTAATTTAAAAAAAAAACCGCGATACATACAAAAAAAAATAAATAAAATAAACACGGCACCTCAAAACATTCTACTTTTCCTACCCATAACCTAAAAGTGTATCCGGTCAAATGATATCTAAAAGTTCTAAGAAATAACATGTTCTCAAGTTATCAATCTATTGGAAAAAAAAACACACACTCACACATGCAAGCAAAGAAACCTTAACCAGCTTAAAATCATCCGTTAAAATTAGACCTTTTTTTGTTTTGGTATTTTAAAATTTAGGAACCCTTCATTTGGTCTTACAAGATCTCGTAGATTGTGCATGCTTTATCATTTAACCTGCCAGTTTTAGCTGACGTCTTGCTCAAGAATACACAAACAGAACACATAGAACAACAATTCTGATTTCAATTACGTTCCAGTTGTTCCATTACAGAAATACTTTACGACAAAACTCAGCCTCTATATATCTGAGTTATCATATGATTTAGCTTAACGTAGAAAAAAAAACATATCGATGTATTGTAACGTATCTTTTCACCTCGTAAACTATCTTAATAATGATTAGTCAAAATGGGTTTAAAATACGACTTTCAGTTATTGATTTTCTAAAAATGATTTTTATAAACATAGAAATAACACGATCGAAATATAGAAACCAAAATAAAATAAGATTTGCCAGGTCAACCTGTGTTAAATTATTTTCTCATTTGCAAATAAGTTCAGATGTTGTATTTATGAAAATAATAATAATACAGGTTCTGCTGTCTTTCAATCAGGCGTCTGTTTAAAATTGCACCACAATGAAGCTATAGATTGTTACAGGCTTTTCTAAATTTGCAGTTCACTGAAAGCGTACGTACGGTCAATCTACCATTCCACCGTGGAAAACCATTCCCGTTGAAACTTTCGTACTGTATGACTGACTGCCTATGAACAAGTCATGGGAGCCGCGCTGGTATATTGGTTACAACGTTGCGCTGGCGACCAGGTTTTCAAGATTCAAGCACGGGTGCGCGCATTTGAAAGAGTGTCATCGACCGGGATTTTGACTGAATAACCTGAACGGCTCCTGAGATAAACCCTCTGGTTGGAAGGAAAGTCCTCAGGTTCCCCAGCCTCGCAATGACATGTCATTGGGCCGAAGGGCTGAAAGCCCAAGTGCCGCTGGTTAAGGAAAAAAAAAATGAACAAGTCACAACGGCAGGCTTCTGTTGCAATGTATATTTATAACTCTTAACCTGTCTTTACATACGAGTAAGTCACTCGCCAAAACATAGCTGGAAATAGTTATTTTGTGATTGTTCTTGTTGCATGTCCTCATCACGTCACTAATTCTCCTAATTTATCTGAAGGCATTGTAATGGCATGGAGAGAAGTGAAAAAAGCCGGTGGACGAACATTGAACTAATTAACTAACAGCTGCTTTATCACAACATGTTTTGTAAATGTATGGATTGTTTAAAAAATCTTCCCTTGGTACGTATTAAAAAAAAAAAAATTAAAAATAAACTTTCTATTACTCCGTCGCCGAATCATTATTTAAGAGAGTATCGACTTGAGCGACTAAATCGGCCAGGTTCAATTCAAATATAAAGAATTCCATTTATAATATATAAGATACTTATTCACATTCACTCGAATTACAAATGGGAAAAATGCAAGAAATTGTGTCCAAAATCAAACACCCGCAATAATTAAGGTTGGGAACACGCAGCGAGGTGTTTTAACAGGAGCGCAATTTAGTTTCCATCCTGAAAAGTTCCTCACTAAAAAATATTGCAACTTTAGTAGGAAAAGATGAGATAAAAATAACTCACGATTGGATAAGATAACTTTTTACAAGGGTTTGAATAGGTTTGATGGCAATTTTCCGACGTTTTATATCTGTTTACAAAATTCCCGTATTTATAATTGCTAAATATATGTATTGAATTGCAAGTATATTTAGATCTGCTACTAGTGTTAAATTACTTTCTTGTATATAATTTAGCAGAATCAATACATAGTTTTGTACAGAAATGTTTAATGTTTTTTTTTCTTCAGTAGATATGATTGTATAAAAGGTGGTTGCAAAAAAACGAATTCATCTAGGTATCCTGTCTGTTGGTCTGTCGGTCTATTTCCCACCAATCCTTCCGCCCTTCTAATCATCCCCCATCCATTCAACCATCTATGATCTATTCTATCTATCTAATCTATCTATCTATCTATCTCTATCTATCTATCTATCTTATCTATCTATCTATCTATCTAATCTATCTTACCTACTTACATACCTACCTATCTATCTATCTATCTATCTATCTATCTATCTATCTATCTATCTATCTATCTATCTATCTATCTATCTATCTATCTATCTATCTATCTATCTATCTATCTATCTATCTATCTATCTATCTATCGATCTATCTATCTATCTATCTGTCTGTCTGTCTGTCTGTCTGTCTGTCTGTCTGTCTGTCTGTCTATCAAGCTATCCACCTGTTTGTGTGTACATTCCTCCTGAATATATTTGTCTGTCTTCTTCTTTCTGTTCCTTTGGGTTTTCTTTTGTCTGCCTGTTGTCGGTTATATATCTATCGATCCGTATTTCTCTGTTGTCTCTTTTGTCTGCCTTGTTGTCAATATATATATATATATTATATCATATATATATATATTATATATACTATATATATATATATATATATATATAAATATATATTATATATATATATATATACTATATATATATATATGTCCTGTATCTCTTTTGTCTGCCCCTTGTTTGTCTGTCTGTCTATTTACCTATTATATGTGCTTATATCTGCCCTGTCTGATTTCCTCTATATTTCTCCTGTCCCTTCGTCCGTCTTTTTCTGTCGTTTTTCTGTCTGTCTGTCTAACTATCTGCTTTGTCTGTCTCTCCTCATCTGTCTGTATGTCAGTCTCTGTCAGCGTATTTGTTTGTCGAAAATATATCTATCAATCTGTGCCTATATGTATGTTTGTCAATTTATAATTGTTTTTTTAGTCCCTTGTCTGTTTTCTCTTTATTTGTTTCATCGTGAACTGTATGTCTTTTCTGTCTTTTTTGTCTATCTGGTATCTGTATACCTGTTGGTCTGTCTGTCCGTCTATTACGGTTCCATGTTAATTGTTTTAGATTATTTTTGTCTGATGCTATACAAATGTGACCAAATGACGGGGCGGCTTTCGTCGTGCTCTCAGAACGTGTGCAGAGATGGAATTGTTCATCAGCAACCTTTAAGGTCAAACGCTGCTTTGCAAGTAAAGACATTGTGATTCTGCTTTGGCAATATATGTGCAACAGCTGGCGAACGCTCTAGAGTGCAGCAAAGCCGCGCTGCGTGAGTAAGTGCGCTTGTGAAGACATCAGCTGGTCTTGAGGTGCTGCATTGCTGCTGGGCCACCTGTCGCTTCACGGAGATTAACTGTTCGGCGTAACTCGTTCTTGTTGAAAAATGTTAGAATTGTCAGGGAATGAGTGCAATGTCATAGATTATCATGGTTTTCAAATGTCATGTCAGTGTCAAGATTATGAAGTTTTCACATGTCCATGACAGTGTCAAGATTATCAAATGTTTTCCACATGTCCATGACTGCAGTGTCAAGATTATGAAGTTTTTCACAATGTCCATGTCAGTGTTCAATGATTATAAAGTTTGCACATGTCCACGTCAGAGGTCAAGATTATGAAAGTTTTCACACAATGTTCACGTTAGTGTCAAGATTATAAAGTTTTCACAATGTTTACGTCCAGTGTCAAGATAATCATGTTTTCAAATGTCCATGTCAGTGTCAAAATTATGAAGTTTTCACATGTCCTATGTCGGTGTCAAGATTATGAAGTTTTCACATGTCCATGTCAGTGTCACGTTATGATCGCTTTTTCACATGTCCACATTAGTGTCAAGATTATTTGAAGTTTTCACATGTCCAACGTTAGTGTCGATTATGAAGTGTTTTTAACATGTTCCGCGTTTTAGTGTCAAGTTTATAAAGGTTTTTAAATGTCACGTCAGTGTCTTAGAGATTATGAACTGTTTCGCAAATGTCCACGTCGCACTGTCAAGATTGTGGAGTATTTTAATGTTTCATGTCAGTGTCAAGAGTGGGGGGTTTTCAAATGTGCATGTTACAAGAAAATAGCACGTTAAGATCCACGAAGTAATTGGAAAGTGATCATAACTTAAAATTGTCGATGAAAATGGTAACTTGACAAGGATAGTAAATGGCTAGAAAAGTTATTTAGAAATATTTAAAACTAACTTCATATTTTTACGTTCTTTCAATCAGTTGCTAACATTAAATGTAAGGGAATTTTTTGTATTCTTTTCATTCCTTTGCTAAACAATTTAAATGTAAGTGGAATTTTTTGTTTTTTTACATCTCAAATCGTTAATGTTAAAAAGGTAACACAGCATTCCCATAGCAGATACAGCCGTAAGAGTGGAGGGGGGGGGGTTGAAGTGTTTTTTAAGGACGCTTTCGTGCTGCATGATGGGCGAGTTGCTCAGTATTTCCCGTCCTCGCTGCCTTCGCCTCCCCTAACTGAAGAGCAGGAGTCATTTACCAATTTACAACTGGGAAGACTGGAGCTCGACGTTTCCCATTGTTTCCATCTTTGGTTAACTTTGCCAGGAAAGGCAAGCTTTTCCAACCGCTCTGCCAATCGAACGCTCTCATGGCCAATAAAAGAAAAAAAAACAATCCAAATTTAGCAACTGTGTTAAAGTTTAAAAAGACATACCTTCTAAAGTTAACAAATTCTAATAACTGACAAAAGGAGTTCACTGGGAGGGACAACATTGGATAATCTCTGAAGGACCTAGAACTAGACTGGAACCAAGTCTGGAGGAAAAAAAAGCCGAAAGGATAGTACGATGCTCTCTCTAGAAAACCGCTATACCCCATGATAGAAGAAGAACGACTAAGTAAGTAAGTAAGTAGCTGAATAAGGATGAAATATCTGAAGCTGTGATCTAAATACCTTGGCAGTTATTAGAAAAAGAAATATCCAAGATGTCGTAACGATATTACATGTATATTTACTGTTCAGCAATTTCTGCAGGCGTCAGTGTTTCGCTATATCTAACGTTGAGCATCTGTTCACAACACCACTGGATTTCATGGCATTGCATTTATTCTTTTACGTTCCTTGTGTTTTGTCAGAAGAAACATTTAGAAGTTAGAGACCAGAGCTTAAATAGTGCAGAACGCATTTTATACCATCAGCTTAACAGACTTAATAGTAATAACTGCCAGCTCCAAAATAACAACACAAAACAGTATAATTACTACACAAGTATAAACAGACATAAGTATCGAATAACTAAATTATCAATATATATAAATGATTATTTGTGTTAGTATTCTCCTGCAGTAACTATCCATGCGCGTATCTATGTGGTGATATATTCACATCGAATACATTATGGCAAATGCAAGCTATCTAATTTTAAGCATTCAGATTATATGTAACGTTTTACTATTTATACTTTTGTTTGTGGTATAATTATATCTTTGATGGTATATTTCTTATATTTATATAGTGTTATTACTTTTTTCCGCAGGCGACAATAGCAACAATGAATATTTACGATTTGGACGGGAGGCCAATAACGGCTACATAAGGTTTGGGAGAAATGATCCCTTTCTGAGGTTCGGCAAAAGGAACGACCCCTTTCTGAGATTCGGCAAACAAGATCCCTTCCTAAGGTTTGGTCGACAAGATCCCTTTCTAAGGTTCGGCCGAGAGGACCCATTCCTAAGATTCGGCAGAAATGACCCTTATTTGAGGTTCGGTCGAAATGACCCTTATTTGAGATTCGGCCGGAATGACCCATATTTGAGATTCGGCAAAAGCGATCCTTTCTTGAGATTTGGCAAAAATGATCCTTTTCTGAGATTTGGCAAAAGTGTTGACGGCGAGATGGAATCAGACATCGATACCCTCAATCTATCAAGGTAAGAATTGAAGAAGTGAAATTCAAAGGTCAGTGAACAATCAAATTATTTGATGCTAACCTTACCAACCTCGTCCATTGTAATTGCCAGGGATCTCTGGTTAGACAAAGTAAGATCTGAAAAAAAAAAAAACTACTCTCTCAAGCATGACGTACATGGCGACTAACATGGAAATGTGCAACCTCATGATGCAAAACACATTGCTACAGAAACAACCACTATGATTGAATAGTGCAGGCTCCATGCGAGGAGACCAGCTGCAGTTGTGGCTTCTTGCTCTAAGGGAAGCGAGAAGGACAGTTATGCTGATGACACTAGAAGCACTCTGCTTCCACTGCATGCTGATTTAAACAGCATAATATTGAAGTATATTTACGGATTTAACAGATAAGCGTAGAATAATAAAAATATGATTGTTCCTTCATTACTCTTTGTTTTAAAATACGAATGTTCCGCTTAAACCTGCTACAGTCTTGCTCCATGGCTTTAAAACATAGAGAAGAACAAAAAGAAATTCGTCTTTATCTTCAACTACTCGTTGGCGTAGGTGATCATACTTAAATGGTCTTATATAGATGTTCATGTCTGTTAACTCTGTCACTTACGTCTATTAACAAAGAGTTGTTAAATAAAACACGTATCAGAGTGATATTGTGTGAGCTATTCTTCTGTTGACTTCCATGATGCATTTTCCATCTGATGTTATTATCGTGCCCAGGTATTTGAATCTATGGACTTGTTTCATAACTATCCCATGTTCGTTGGTGGTGCGTTCTGGTGTAGTAATTTTCTTCGAGATAACAATTGCATCTCTTTTGTCGTCCTGCTTTATGCGTAACTACTTACACAAAAAGACCAACAGAGAAGTACTGCACTCACTAAACGTAGAGGAAAATTGGCTCCTAAATACCATCGCAATAAGGAAGCTGAAATGTTTCGGTCATATAAAAAGACATAATAGTCTGGAAAAAATAGTGATGGAAGGCATGGTCCCTGGAAAACGGGGAAGGGATCGACCTAGACGACGATGGACCCAGGACATCACAGAGAGTCTGAACTTGTCTTTGCTTGATGCAGGTTGACACTTGCCCAGAATCGTGATGCGTTCAGAGCAGCTGTAATGGAGACAACGTTCTGGAAAGAATACGTCATTGTCGTGTATGATTTATCAGATAGGGAATAGATGTTTATAGCCCTGTCTGAGCAAATGTGATAGTGATGACAATGTGAAAATAAGGGGTAAGAAATAGTTTTATCACGAAGTGATCGTGTAAGAGAAAGGACAGTCTCTGGATAGAATATTTTATCTAATCCAGCCTATCTGGACGACGATATTTAAATCAGACGCACTTTCTCTCCTTGTACGAAAATACAAGTTACACTGTACTCACATGCACACAATTCTGTGACAAATACGCACGAACGTGAAAACAAACTATGTATAACATATAGTGGATAGGGTTGACCGACACGATAACTGAAGGTTTAATAAAGTTTATTATCAATAAAAGATCACAACAATAAGCATACACATCACTAGATTGTGATTTACAGACAAAATGAAAATTAATCAAATAGGTTCTCCCCTCTGGTAAAGGAAAAGAAAGGACGATCCCAACAGAGGTTAATTAACCCAAAAGATCAAAGGTTAACAATAAGTTATGAAATAGTCAGTATGGGAAAAGAATAGGTTCCTAATGTAAACTATCTCGTGACTAATCAGATTATTGAGATAAAAAAAAAAGAAAGAAGAAACCATATATGATGTTAACAAAAGACATAAGTTTCTTTCTCTGTTCATTCAATTCACATACGCGCAGTGGCCACTTTCAGATGCACTTACCCCAGTAGTTGTCGCAGGCATTCCAAGGAAATACACTAATAAGTAATATATATATATATATTTAGTGTCAAATTTAAGTTTGCCAAATCCAGCCCCAGACTCTCCGTAGTTGCTGACTGCAAATTTCACAGGAGTCGCTAGAGTCGGTGTTAAATTTGTACTGGATACACTAAGTTATCTATGCCTTCAGTTGGTTGGAGTAAGGTTCATGCGTGGTGATCGCCGATGTAGAATAAATAGAACATATACAATTCCTAGGTTGTTTTAGCCTCAGGTGGCGAAAACGCTAGGTTTTAGTTACACAAACGTTGCTGACAATATATTGCCACAGTTGGCTGATGATATATATATAAAAAATTACATAAAATGGATAGAAGTAAATAATATATGCCGTCAGTAGACAGTTATTTAATGTATGTACTAGTCAATTTAAAACATCTCTTACTGGAAAAATAGCGAGTAATTAAATTTACTTTACGGCTGGAAAGTTAGCTATAAGTTATTTAATTAGCACAGAAAATCTAAGTGAAAATATAATGAAAATTTTAAACACACTAAATCACTTTAAATCTAGTATATAAATTACCGCAATCAGAAAAATGAAACACTCCACGGAATCTATTAATTTTCACTCTGTACGAGAAATCTTAAGATAGCGAGCTAGTGGATTCAGATAGATTTCTAGGCAACTGATCATGGCTATCGGAGAGACATGGTATATATTGAAAAATTCCGTTCTATCGGTTTCTAATGCGAAAGTCACATCTACTGCCAGACCCGAGCCAATTTGCCATTTGATTCTTGAATCAAAGGTAATTTTACCACCTCTTGACTTTCTTCATCTCCGCCTTGCCGAAAATCAGCTACGCAATTTTCACCTGAAAGTTTTACAATCCAAGGTCCGTCTCACTGAATATCGTGTGTTCCCCTGATCAAAGAATCTATTACGCCATGCTCCGCGCTTCGCTCTCTGTTTCACATAGGGCTTAATTGCCAGATGGCTCACGTGTTAATTGCACTGGTGAATCCTTCGTTCATGTAGCAAAAATATAAACTAGATGGGGAGGGGCAAAAGTGGATGATTACTGCTGCACTATTTCCATCTGTGACATTTCGTCCGGGCTTGAAGACATGAAACCCTTTATGTCTCCTCTATGAAAATAGCGCTGCTGTTATCCGTATCTTGCGAGTGATTGCTATCTTCACTTTCCCTTTCTTCCTCACTGCTCCAATTTCTGCTCATAAAATCTGCTCCCACGTTTTGTTTTCCTGGTATGTATTCTACTTTGAAAGCATATACACTTAGGAGCAACGCCCACCGCATAATCCTCGCGTTGAATTCCTTATTCGCTCCAAGAAAAGCCAGTGGGGCATGGTCCGTCTGCACTGTAAATGAAACGCCGTAAAGGTATTCGTGATGTTTCCTGATACCACTCACGAGTGCTAGACATTCTCTCTCCACTGTGGAATAGTTATGTTCTGCTGTGTTCAATTTTCGGCTGCCATAAGCGACTGGGAATAACAGGTTCGGATCAGTGTCATCTGCTTGTAGCAGGGTTGACCCGATGCCTTGACCCGATGCGTCGACCCGCAATATAAAAGGTTTCTTAAGGTCAGGTAGCCGTAAAATTGGATATTCGGACAGCTGTCGTTTGAGAGTGCTGTAAGCGTGTTCGCACTTAGCATCCCAAATAACTGTTTCCGGTCGCCCCTTTTTGGTAAGGTCAGTAAGGGGTGCCGTTAGCCCGTTGAAATTGTTAATAAATTTCTGATAGTATGCACACAGTGATAGAAATGAGCGTGTGTCTTTCTTCGTTCGGGGTCTTTTAGCTGCAACTATTTTCTCAATGTTCTTGGCAACTGGCCACATGCAGCCTTGAGAAATAGTATGCCCCAGAAAGTCGAGCTTTTCGAAACCGATAAGACATTTGCTAGGTCTGGCTGTGAGACCAGTTTCCTGTAGTCTCCTGAGGAGCATAGCAACCGTAGCAATATGTTGGTCGTAGTTTTCCGATGCAATTAATATGTCATCCATGAAATTATGGATATGGGGACTTTGCAAGGGTTCTAAAAGCTTTCTCATCATTCTGGTAAAGACTCCCGGTGCGTTATGCAATCCGAACGGCATCACGTTGAACGTATAGTGTCCTTCACTGGTGCTGAAAGCTAACAGGGGCTTAATTTCCTCCTTGACTGGTATTTGATAGTCACCTTTACTCAGGTCAATTTTGGAGAAAATGTTTGTCCTGCTAAGCTTAGTGAACAGCTCAGAAGCGCTCTGGAGAGGTTCCGGCTGGAATTCCGTTACAGTGTTAAGTAATCGGTAATCTATGCACAGCCGAACTTCCTTATTGGGCTTCTGTAACAGCACTACACTGGAACTGTAAGGAGAGGTAGACTCACTGATAATTCCTGCTTGACGTAGCTTGTCTATTTCTCCGCGTAGCGTATCAGCTTTAGCATACGGGATGGGGTAAACTCTGGTTCGCACAGGTGTCTCGTTTGTCAGTTTCATATCGAACTCTACGAGATGTGTTCGACCAGGTACATCAGTTAAAACTGCTGTGTACTGTTTCAGTAGGACCCTCGTTTCTGTCTGTTGTGCTTCAGAGAGAATGTCACCGAATTTCACATCTTGAAAAGATTTCGTCTGTTGCAATGGATATTCCATGAAACTATCGTCATCTTCCTCATCTTCGGTTGCTATCGCTACCGCCAGGAGATGTTCGGAGGATGGCACCGGTCTTTCCAAGTATTTCTTTAACAGATTTACGTGGTAGACCTTCTCCTTTCCTTTAATAGAGATCTTGTAGTTCGTTCTTGAGATCTTTTTCAGGACGGTAAACGGCCCTTGCCATCCGATGCGCAGTTTGTTGCTTCCGGTTGGAAGTAGCAACAAAACCTTCTCCCCTGGTTGGAGTTCTCTCTCTTTAGCCGCTTTATTGTACCGTTTAGCGTGCTTTGCGCGTGCTTTCTTAAGGTTGGTTGTAGCTAGATCCCATCCTAGTTGTAACCTTTCCTTAAGTTCCGATACATACTTGCTGGCTGAGACGACTGTCTCGTCGGCCTTCTGGTCTGTCAGAGACCGAAGTAAGGCTTCTAACGGCCCCTTAATAGGTCTGCCGAATAAAAGAGTAGCTGGTGGTAAACCTGTAGAGGCCTGGGGAACTTCCCTGTAGGCGAATAAGGCTGCAGGAATGAAAAGGTCCCAATCTTCAGGTTTCTCTTGTCCCAGCTTACGTAACATCATGGTGAGGCTGCCGTTGAAGCGTTCCACGAGCCCATTTCCGGCCGGATGGTAGGTTCTTGTAAGGATGTGCTTGGCTCTCAAGATCTTAAAGATCTCCTCCATTAACAGGCTACGGAATTGGGATCTGTTATCCATCAAAACTGGTTGAGGAAATCCCAACCGCGTGAAAATTTGCACTAGGGCTTCTGCGACATGCTTGGAATCCGTGCATGTTAGCGGTATAGCTTCAGCTCACATAGTGCAAGTGTTGACTAAGGTCAGGAAGAACCTGTTCCTTCTTTTGGTCCTTTCTAGGGGTCCAACATTGTCGACAGCAACCCGTTCAAATGATGTCTCCACTCTTGGCACTTCACCCATGAGAACTGGGGGTGTCCAATGCTTGGGTGCCACCCGTTGGCACTGGGCGCAGGATTTGACGTACCTGATAATATCAGAGTTCATTCCTGGCCACCAATAGTGAGTCGATATTCGATGATTTGTGGCGTTTTGTCCCATATGTCCGCTAAAGGAAAGAGAGTGCCCCATTTCTAAGATTTGGTCTCTGTACTGTGTCGGTACTAGGAGCTGATTATGCCCTTCATCAGGGTTGCCCGTTCTACGATATAGTACGCCATCCTTAGAAAAGATGTCTCCGTTGTGTCTGGGGTCCTTGGCCATGGGCAGTTTCCTAAAGCAGGGTTCCAAGGTAGGGTCCTTTTGTTGCGCCTCTTTTAGTTCCTTAGGTAACAAATTTGGCGCAGGCTCCCGTTCCTTCTTGGTTTGCCCTCTTGTGGTTACTGCTGCCACAATCGGCTCTTTCGGTCTCCCAACAAACACATATCTACATCCAAGTATTACTGGGTAGATAGGATCATCCATAATAGCCGCTTTGATAACACCTCTGACAAAATCAGAGTGTATCTCCACCAATGCGATGGGAAGCGTCATGGGTGCATCACTCTTGAAAACTCCACATAATTTGACGGTGTCTTCTGTCTCTTGACCAGGTTTGACCAAATGTCTTGCGACAATACAATCAAAAGATAATCCTGTGTCAAAAAGACAAGATGTTGAAGTCCCGTTCAAAATAACAGTTCCTCGCGTTGAGGGCCTCTCACCCTCAGGTTGAGAATCACTGACACTAATTCTCCGTTGCGAGTCTGTTAACAAGCAACCGATTCTATTCGTCCCGGTGTGCTTGCTCTGATCAGATGTCCCTTGTGCAGGGGTCTTTCCCTTGTCTTGACCTTTCTGGCGGCTGTGCCATGTAGGCCGGTTGGGTTGATCAGAATGTTGCGTGGGGTACTTGTTTTTAAAGAATTTCGATTTTTCCTGGGGAAGGTTCTGAGGTAAAGTTTTCGTTGATTATGGTGATGGGAAGAATGGGATGACGGCTCTGGATTATTTTTCCGAAAATGCTCATCTGTCGGCTTGCGTTTAGTGCTGGGAAGCTCGGCCAAAGCATTCACGTAACGTTCAGACTTACTAAGAATGTCCTCCAACTTTACTGCGCCCTGTTCAGCCAGAAATCTACGGGTTTCGTTTGACAACGTGGATTTTATTTGTTCTGTAAGAACAAATTCCTGGAGTCCTTCAAAAGTGAGAGGGAGCTCGGAAAGTTCCATGCTCTTTGTCAAATATCCCGTCAGGCGTGAAGAGAATTGATGAAATGTCTCCGTGCCTTCTTTTCTGCTGTTTCTGAACAGGTGCAAAAATTTGCGAGCGTTCATCTCGAACCGCTCCAGTAAAGCCTTCTTTAGCATGTCGTAATTGTCTTGATGGCTGCTTCCCAGTTTTACGTAGACGTCATAAGCACTACCTTTCAGAGCCTGTGAAAGTTTTAGACACCATCGGGAACTCTCTAACCCATATAGTGTCGCCATCCTCTCAAATTTCTCGAGAAACGAGTCAATTTTCTCATTAGGGCTAGGGAAGGATTCTAGGGCGAAAGACATAGCTACGAGTTGAGGAGATTGGGTACTGGATTGATCAGTTACCTGTGACTGAGGTGGAGACTCTCCATTGCTGGAGGAAGACATAGCACCCCGACTTTGGACCTCTAGGGCCTTAAGCGCCAATTCATGCTGTCTCTCCTTCTCTCTTTCCTCATGCTGTCTCTCCGTCTCTCTTTCCTCATGTTTTGCCCTGCGAGCTTCCATCTCTGCCTCAATTTTCCTCTGTTCCATTTGAGATTGACGCTCTTCCGATTCTTTCCTCTCCGCTCTATCTTGTGCTTCCTTCTCTCTAGCTTCTGATATCTTCTTCTCTGCGTCATACCTGCCAAGTTCTTCATTGACGAACGCGGTCACTTCTTCTCCTTGCAATCCTGTTTCCTTTGCTTCTTCTCTCAGCATGGCTCTAAGTTTAGCTCGCTCAGCCATGGCTAATAACTAAATGCCGTTAACCCGAGAGAGAAAGAAGAAAAGAAGGAGAAAAAACTCTATCCTTAACCAACTTACGAGAAAAACAAACCAAAAAAAACAATGTTTATATTATTTCACTGAGATACCTCCTGTCCCGTTATCCGTTATCTAATCTATCGCTGTTATTATCTGGCCTAAGCTTCTAATACAGATCACTAAGCCAATTAAATGGTAGATCAGTCTAACAGTGGAAAAACTACTTTTACTATCGGTGGATAAAAAAATTGTATTACAAAAATGGAGGAGAAAAAAATATATATATTTTTCCCTTATTTTATAAATCCACCAAAACTAACCCATCTATAAGTCAGTTAAGAGTAAGGGACGTTATTAACTAGACGTAAAGTCAGAAATCGGTCCTTAGCTTAGCTCAAACTCTGCTGCTTCTTTAAAACAAAACCTAGTGATTGTTAAACAATCACACGTACTAGCGGCTTTAAACAAAATTACCATATATCTCATATATCTGACAAAGATTATACTCAGAACAATTTGCACGTAACTCTATGATGCTGTGGAAAGAAAAACAGTCCTATATGTGTGTGGTCAAACACCCAGATACTAAGATCGCTGTCTAGGGGGTAATTATTTTTATACCCTAACTCACAAGACAAACTCACAAACACACTCTATCTAGATGAAAATTCAGATTACATATAAGACTTAGACATTTATCTAGACTCAGACTATAGTTCAGTCCCGCGATGAGCGACGATTAGGTCGTATAGTCTCCTGAACTAGATTCAAATCCTACGGACGTGCCCACATTAATGTCGTGTATGATTTATCAGATAGGTAATAGATGTTTATAGCCCTGTCTGAGCAGAGGTGATAGTGATGACAATGTGAAAGTAAGGGGTAAGATATAGTTTTTATCACGAGGGTGATCGTGTAAGAGAAAGGACAGTCTCTGGATAGAATAATTTATCTAATCCAGCCTATCTGGACGACGATATTTAAATCAGACGCACTTTCTCTCCTTGTACGAAAATACAAGTTACACTGCACTCACATGCACACAATTCTGTGACAAATACGCACGAACGTGAAAACAAACTATGAATAACATATAATGGATAGGGGTTGACCGACACGATAACTAAAGGTTTAATAAAGTTTATTATCAATAGAAAATCACAACATAAACCAAATGCATCACAAGATTATGGTGTACAGACAAAATGAAAATTAATCAAATAGGTTCTCCCCTCTGGTAAAGGAAAAGAAAGGACGATCCCAACAGAGGTTAATTAACCCAAAAGATCAAAGGTTAACAATAAGTTATGAAATAGTCAGTATGGGAAAAGAATAGGTTCCTAATGTAAACTATCCCGTGACTAATCAGATTATTGAGATAAAAAAAAAAAGAAAGAAGAAACCATATAAGTATATGATGTTAACAAAAGACATAAGTTTCTTTCTCTGTTCATTCAATTCACATACACGCAGTGGCCACTTTCAGATGCACTTACCCCAGTAGTTGTCGCAGGCATTCCAAGGAAATACACTAATAAGTAATATATATATTTAGTGTCAAATTTAAGTTTGCCAAATCCAGCCCCAGACTCTCCGTAGTTGCTGACTGCAAATTTCACAGGAGTCGCTAGAGTCGGTGTTAAATTTGTCCTGGATACAATAAGTTATCTATGCCTTCAGTTGGTTGGAGTAAGGTTCATGCGTGGTGATCGCCGATGTAGAATAAATAGAACATATACAGTTCCTAGGTTGTTTAGCCTCAGGTGGCTGAAACGCTAGGTTTAAGTTACACAAATGTTGCTGACAATATATTGCCACAGTTGGCTGATGAGATATATATATAAGTAAATCTGGTAATAGTTCTGGCCCAGTTAATATTATAATTCAATGGTTCTATTCTGGTTTCTCTCAGGAAAATGAGGAAAATTGGACCGCACAGGTCACAGCAAGAAGCTCATCAATATTAAATATTCTTGGATGCTTATAATATTATAAGTTCGTATGATCATAAGTTCATATGGCCATAAGAAAATAAGCCGCTAGTACTCAGGTTTGATCAGCCTATATTTTAGGAAAAGAACATATAAACATTTAACCAAATTATCAATATCATATCTAACACGTGTTAAAAATAGGACCTCTACACCACTCTGTTATAAATTAGATTTAAAACACACGTGTCTAGCTTATCCTATCATTCTGTTAACGCGTGATATGAACACTAGTCATTTAAAAAAAAATTACATAAAATGGATAGAAGTAAATAATATATGCCGTCAGTAGACAGTTATTTAATGTATGTACTAGTCAATTTAAAACATCTCTTACTGGAAAAATAGCGAGTAATTAAATTTACTTTACGGCTGGAAAGTTAGCTATAAGTTATTTAATTAGCACAGAAAATCTCAGTGAAATATATATTGAAAACTTTAAACACACTAAATCACTTCAAATCTAGTATATAAATTACCGCAATCAGAAAAATGAAACACTCCACGGAATCTATTAATTTTCACTCTGTACGAGAAATCTTAAGATAACGAGCTAGTGAATTCAGATAGATTTCTGGCAACTGATCATGGCTATCGGAGAGACATGGTATATATTGATATGTTCCGTACTATCGTTCTTTAATGCGAAAGTCACACCACTGCCAGACCCGAGCCAATTTGCCGTTCGATTCTTGAATCAAAGGTAATTTTACCACCTCTTGACTTTCATCATCTCCGCCTTGCCGAAAATCAGCTACGCAATTTTCACCTGAAAGTTTTACAATCCAAGGTCCGTCTCACTGAATATCGTGTGTTCCCCTGATCAAAGAATCTATTACGCCATGCTCCGCGCTTCGCTCTCTGTTTCACATAGGGCTTGATTGCCAGATGGCCCCGTGTTAATTAAACTGGTGAATCCTTCGTTCATGTAGCAAAAAAATATAAACTTGATGGGGAGGGGCAAAAGCCAGTGCCACGGAGTTCGTGCACTATGCTGAGATTCTCCTTGTGTGAACTAAGGGAGGAGATCGGAGCACTGAAGGAGTGTCCGTGTGCAATGAAGATGGTCCTTAAAACCAAAAACAAAAACAAACTAAACTTATATTATGCGTTAATGTATATTATTTCCCAAGGAGGGGTCTATAGCCTTCATTGGGCAATCAAAGGGCACCGTAGCCTTTTTTGGCCAATCAAAGGTGTCCGTAGCCCTTATCGGACAATCAAAGGAGTCAATAGCCTTCATCGAACGAACAAAGGGGCTCGTAGCACTCATTGGACAATCAAAGGGGTGAATGGCGCAAACTTTCTTACTTAGTCGTTCGTCTTCTATCATGAGGTGTAGAGATTTGGAAGAGAGAGCTCGCATGGCACAAACATGATTAAGAAATCCATCTATAGCCTTATCTCTTTACATATTCAGTTGTTAGTTATGTTGTAACTATTTCATACTTAACTGGCCAGTGTTTCATGAACAGGGAACACGGCTTTGTTGAGGAAAACGACGCTAGTGACCGCAGAAAACGCTCAGTTGTCACCAAATCAGAGACGGAATCTATGGACAAGCCTTTGACGAGAGAGGCGCGACACACAGCTCCAAATATCAAGATCATAGATGGCAAACTTGCAGACGAGGCTGACGTCAGAGAAATTCGGAATGGGCCTTACATGAGGTATGTAGAATCAAATGCACATAGTGGCACAAGTACTTTGTATCTAAGCAGGTGCACACTTAGATTATATACGAGTAACTAAATTTACGAGCAATTAAATTTATGAGCAACTAAATCTACGAGCAACTAAATCTACGAGTAACTAAATTTTACGAGCAACTAAATTTACTAGCAACTAACGTTCATAGCACATAATTCAGTCCGATACTATAGGTTGATTGAAAAGCCACTTTTTATTTTTAAACTGTTATGTCTTCACTCCTTTGCAACTAATTTATATGAAAGAAAGGTCAAAATAAAGACAATTATCCTCCATTTTTTAAATAAAATGGCATGGCACATTATCATTACATCTGAACGTGAGACCCGATCTGTGTAATGGTTAGTTTCATAGCCGTAGGGGAATGAAGTGCTAGAGACTTCACTATACTACGTTCAGCATTGAGAGGTAGGGGTGACCAGTTCCCTTCCGCGCTGCCTTTTCCAACCCTAACACAAGAGCAAAGTCAGGTATCCATTTAAAGCTGGGTAGACCGGAGCGTGTCGATACCGTGAATAGAACTCGGCACCTTTGCCGCGAGAGATCAGCCCTCGAACCAATCTATCAGTCTGACGATCAATCTGGTAGTAGTAAAAGTAAAAAAAAGATTAAAAACACCCAAAAAAAGGAAAATACTATGAAATTATATATATATATAAACTAAATACTGATACAGCCAATCATAACCAAAAAAATATCTTTAAGAAATAAGACTTCGCTATGAAAGCTTTACGAAAGGACACATGGACAATGCACACACAAAGAAAAAAAAACATAGAAAAGGAAGAAAACATGCAAGAGAACAGCTTGCTATTGAAAGAAAGAACAGCCAGACTAAAATACACAAAAAACCCTTAACCACAAAATACATACAGAAACAATACCCAAACGACATATGCATTCAAACAATTATCGAAACAGATAATTAAAGTAAAGGACACTATCTGAGTCGAGTTAATTGTACACACACACAAAAGCTGTCAGTGGCAACAGGAAAATTTCCAAGTAACTTCAGTGCAGAGGCTGAGGCCTTGAAAATGGCAACATGTCTTTTAGTAGTAGTAGTAGCGCGTTCAGTCATAACGGACTATGGGAATGCGTCCCTGAGGTGATAACCTTCATCTGCTTTTTTTTTGTCTCTTGGTGTTTCTTTCAGCGTATTCTTTTCTCATCTCCTTGTTGTGAGAGCATATTGTCGCCCAATCTGAGGTGGCACCACAGGGAGCATCGCCACTTGGTGCGATCGGCAGCTTCATTCTCCCAGGTTGCTGGATTTATATCAAGTGCCTTCATGTCTCTCTTGCACACATCTTTGAACCTCAGTGGTCGCTGGTCTTTTGCCATCTGCCAGTTGTCCATAGAAGACATCTTTAGGGAAGCAGAAGTCTTAATGACAATGGAAAGTACCGAGAGACAAGTAGCTTTCTTGGCATATGTGAAACATCATTTTCAAACAATGTAGTGTGAAATATCATCTTCAGGCAATGTAGTGTAAAATATCATATTAAGGCAATGTAGTGTGACATATAATCTTCAAGCAATGTACAGGTAATTTAAAATATCATCTTCGGGCAAGGTTGTGTGGTATATTATCTTCAGGCAAGATTGTGTGAAATTTCATCTTCAGGCCATATAGTGTGAAATAACTTCAGGAAATGTAGTGTGAAATGGCATATTCAAGAACTGTAGTGTGACATATCATCTTCATGTAATGTAGTGTGAAATATCATCTTCAGGCAATGTAGTCGGAATTTTGATCTTCAGGTAATGTAGTGTGAGATATCATCTTCAGGCAAAGTTGTTTGAAATATCATCTTCAGGCAATGTAATGTGAAATATCATCTTCATCGTCGTTGTGATTTCCTCTTCGTCTCCTAACGAAGCGTGTAACCATCACAGCAGCTGGTTCCGTTGAGGAAATCTGTGTCAAAGAATATGATCTTGCTGCAATGGTTTATGTAGCATGGTGATAAGATGTCCAGCCCAGAGCTTAACCTTTTGTTTAGTTGCCTTATACGACATGCATGAATGAGTAGTTATTCTATTCTTTCTATATCTCATCAGAGATCCACGGAAGTAGCAATACACTTTTGCTCCCTAAGATGTACAGCCCTTCAACAAACACATGCCAAGTTCTTCTGTTCCTTGAAATATCGCCTGTAAATACAACGCCAGAGCATTATATATAATTGATTTTGTCTGAAGAGACAACAATGGAGACAATTTCATATGTAATATGTAATCAGATCCGTATAGTTCCTTGGGGGTGTCTTGTGAGACAACGAACGAACGAACGAACTTTATTTTCGAAGGGATAAGAATTGGGCTCGCAGGCCCGACTAACATTCTGCCATTCCACTCTCATTTATCTTTCATATTATATCCTTTCATTCCCACATGTTACTTAAAGCATTAATATGAAGGCATGCAACATTATAAAGGTAATATAAAAGCGTACGTTTACAGTATGCAGTCATAATCAAAATTTAGTATTTTTCATTAAACAAACATTATAATAAAAATAAAATAAAATGAAATTCTAAAATAAAACAAATAAATTAAATTAAGTTATATAAAAAAAAAATTAATAAAAAATTAAAAAAATATTAAATTAAAAAAATTTAAAAAATTAAAAATAAATAAAATATCCGTACAGTAAATTATGATTTCGAACATAATCAGATTAGGTGGCATGGTATCAGAACTCATGAAGTATTTGACAGTCTGCTATTGAAGGAGGTGAGACTTGGTGTTATTTCTTTGCCCAATAAAAGGACTACTGCACCTTCATGTATGTCGTACCAGGCGAGAAATACAAGGTGTCAATTCATTATTCAACCGAGGATAAGCTTTGATAAATTCGTTATTTTAGGAAATATCCTAAAAGGCAAAGAAGGATAAAACATCGCAGATTTAAAAACACCGGATTGAAGAGACATTAGTTCCACCACGCAAGATGAGAATAAACACTTCGATTAATTTTTTGTGTGGATTTCACTCCGCACTGCACTTCTCTGAATACGTAGATGCCGTGCGCATTTGGTGAGAATGATGAAGTATGCATGCTGCTAGGCATGACGTAGACTTGGCGATAACGGCATGTTGCTAGGCATGACGTAGACTTGACGACAACGACATGTTGCTAGGCATGACGTCGACTTGACGATAACGACATGTTGCTAAGCGTGACGTAGGCTTGATGATAACGACATGTTGCTAGGCATGACGTAGACTTGATGATAACGACATGTTGCTAGGCATGACGTAGACTTGACGATAAAGATATGTTACAAGGCATGACGTAGACATGACGATAAAGACATGTTACTAGGCCTGACGTAGACTTGACGATAATGACATATAACTAGGCATGACGTAGACTTGACGGTAACGACAGTCTGCTCTCCGCCTTTCTGGCGCGAAGGAGGTGTTTTAAGTCTGTGTCGCACAGCCACCCGTGGATGTGTGTTTTACAATAATGCTTCTTAATGTTTAGAACGAAATTATCTATCATTCTGATGTTCTGCATGCTAGTAATAGGATTCACCAGCAAGTTTACTGAATTCTGGTTACTGAAGTGTTGACTGAACTGTGGTAGTCTACTTAACACATTAACTACCGAATTGAAAAACACACTGTGGCCGAATTACATTTTTTTTCCCATTTTCATCCTGTAGGTGTTTGCAAAAAGTAAGCTGTAGTTTTCGTAATTGTTTACAAATTTTTATGAATTACATGTCATTTTAAAGATAAATGAATGTACTATTACAATAAGCACCATTTGTAACTCTAGTAGAGGTTGTTGCTATTTAACGGCCCTCCAATGGCCGAGGACTTGCAATATTTTCACAATTATAACTGCTTGCGCCCCATCTCTATCAAAATCACTATTTCAATCAATGTGCACACCGTTTTCACTCTTGTCCTCGTCGCTAGATCTATCAGTCAATTGTTGAAACAAGTTCCTAGCCTATTTAACATTGGCATTTTTTGTGGCCCTATCACTAGTTGCCACGGTAAATAGTTTTACACGATTTGGTAACTAACCTAAAACGCTGAAAAATATGAACATAATATCAATTTTCCAGTGTTCTACAACAACCATGCTTTGGGAATTTGTTTTCCGGTGGCAACATAAAATCTCGAACCAGATCAGAAAGTGTTCAGTACATTTTTTCATTCGTGTTATTACTAAACATCGATCTCGCTCTGAGCGGCTCGCGGTCCAAATGATAGGATTTCAAAAGCCGGTCCCACCGGCTCGCGGTAGTTAATGTTCTGGAGTTGTGTTATTAATTTCAGAAAACCGTTTTGAAATAGCTCCAAAAAAAAAAACGACTTTATTAAGGCTTATAATGAGGTAAATCATTTATAGACACCTTGCAAAATTTTGAGCATTTTACTGGCAAACTTAATATATATATATATATATATATTTTTTTTCCGTACGCCCGCTAATACTCGAAGCGAAATCTCAGGTTATTGTTACTGTCTAACCTGACATTGATTTTACGTGAGTATCCCTTTTCTTGTACAGAGACAGGTGTCCCTCGCCATTCAGGTAGATACTCGCCGATTTCGGAGGTACCCATTAGAGCTGGGTCGGCTCAGGAGCCGCCAATCCCTGGTCGACGACACTTCTTCAAATGTCCTCGCCAGGTCTCGAGTTAATCCAGTCCAATTCCCGGTCGACGAAAAATCCTCAAATGCCGTCGCCCGGGTTTGATCCTGAATCACCCGGTCGCCAGAGCGGTGTTGTAACCACTACGCTAGCGCGGCTCCACTTAATATATAAAAGACAATGCTTCAAAACTCACAGCTGCAAGAGTATGTTAATGCTTTGTGCAGGCTTCCTGCATTGGAGCCACCTGCATTTGTGCCTTGTTTCACAGGGAGCATAGAAAAGGAAATAATGATGAATCTGTGATGCATATAAATAGCAGTGGTTGCGTTGTCACTGCCGTACTGACCAACTTTTCCTTACCATCCACAGATTCGGAAAGAAAAGCGAGGGGGATGTTGACGACCGTGACAACTACGAGGTTGACGATTTCCCGGACGATGAGTTCTCAAGGGTGACGAAAGACTACGAGAGCACAATTTCATTACCGAGATACGGAAAGAGGAGAGATCATAATAATAACAAGAGAAATCATGAGTATATGAGATTTGGACGGGCAGCTAAGGCGAATTGAGATACATCACGGGAGTAGGGAATGTGTTGTCAGTAAAGGGTCTTGACGTGTCTTCAGTCAATAGTAGAGTTAGGTAGAGAATTATACTGCTGTACAACCGTTTAAATACAATCAGAAATTTTCGACATTGGTTCTGTTTGGCCCGGAATGGGTTATATATAAATTTATGCGTTTTTAGATGTGTATAATTTTTATTTAAATTTTTGTTAAGCAGTCGAACAATGCATATGTGGAGTTAACTGAAGAGATGTTTGTGCAATGTAACAATATTTATTATGGTTACGTCTTTTTTTAATTTTTACATTCCGCTCTTTACTAGCGAAGTAAGATTTGGAAATTAGAGATGGTTTTTTTTTGGTTTTGTTTTTGTTATTACGTATTATACAGTGCAGCTCCAGAGTACCAAGAACTACAAATATAAACATAGAAATTACTGGAGAGCTATAAATAAGACTAGATGATATGTAATGTCTAGGAATAAATGCGAATAAGTGGAAACGAGGTTGACACACTTTCAGTATTTCAAAAAATAAATTAAATAAAATTAGGAGAGATAAATTCACTCCTTGAAAATAATAATCCGGTTACCTCTCTTTGAATATATTTTTATAACATTTTTAGGCCTCGCTTTTCTGAGAAGTGTGTTCCATTCACAAAAGTGAAATTAGACCTTAATTGTTAATCTTGTGAAGTATTTGATTATTATACCTTTTATTTGCTGAACTAGAAATCCTAAGATATTTTTCTGATGTAAGTTTAATAACACACTACAGAAAAATTGTGGAAGACAGCACAGAACAATCTATTCGTTTAAAACAAACCATTGAATAAGGAAAACTGCATAATCACTATACAGCTATATGTTTTAGCATATGTTTGAATATCGCTGTGGAATAAGACATGATACTGGAATCAAGGTATTGGACAGAAGAGGAAATAAACAAGCAAACCCGGGTACAGCTTTGACTTGCGAAGTAAGTAGTCCATGCGATACCATTTAAAAATTGTAAAATGTAATCGAACCTAACGGTCTGTTATATTTGGACATGCGCACTGATATAACCGAATAGGTTGAACGGAACGAATCTCGCCAAAACGAGGCAACATTTTTTTTAAACTAGAACAAAAGGGACATTTTTTTTGCCATGTAAGGGAACATGACATAACACTCATATACGTTACAGAAAAAAACAAAACATTAAATACAAACAAACAGTAAGTCTGTAAATGTGAGGACAACAACAAGAATTGAACCCACAACGTGTAACTAAAGATAACACTTATAATTAGGCAGCGCTATATTACTGTTCACCTTTTATGTCGAGATTTTAGGCCTAAGCGCAACTGAAAATGAAAAGTATTCATACTTACAAACAGCCATGTTGATTGCGAATTAAAGTTAGATTGTTGTCTCGTACTTTTGAAAAGCTTGGATTGAAGTGAATGAATTTTTTCAAACACGTGCGCTATCCCCATAAATAAAATTGTTCCCCCTTGCTTTAAAAGAATTTGAAAGTTAGCGTCCTTTCTCGACGTTTACCACGTTTTCGGACAAATAAAGAAAATTATAATTCTGATTGTATTATTTCGTGGATTTTTTTTTTTTTTATATAAATAAAATCTTTCTGACATAATAAGAAATTCCTGTGGATCATATTTTGCAAGAAAGTGTTCACAAACTGTCTCAGATATATTATTTATGATCTAGTCTTTATAAATATCATTTACTTATAATTCAGGACAAAGCTAAACTACCTATTGTCTCCACCCTGGCTAGATAAAGATTTTCGTTGGTTCTTATTAACGTCTAAAAATCTCTCGTTCAAACTGCTGAAATTTGTTTTACTGCTGATTTTGTCTATTCTATTGCTACATTTATAAGTCTACTTCGGACTAATAAATAATAATAATAAATTCTTTAAGCACCAAACACGGCGCATAAGGCAGAAACCAGTGCTCTCCAGGTTGTTCGTTGTGACGCCACTCCTCTTAGCTCTTGCACATTATTTAGGCCCAACGTTCTTCCTTCTCTTATTATTGTTCCTTACCCTCAGGAACCCAAGTGAGCGCCTGTAGTGGTATTCTGTTGTTTTGCATTCGTAGGACATGACCGATATATGACCATCGTCTTTTCCTTATATAGTCTGAGGAGACTATTTCTGCCTAGACTCTATTTGTCGATTCCACTTTCCTGTTCATGAGTTTTCTAGATTTGTTCTCGAATGTAAGCTTGTTCTCCCAATGATTTTGTTATTTTCTCTTGGTTAACACTGAGATAACATTTGAATTAAACAGACGAACTTGGTATGTCTAGATAAAACCTCTCTTGTTGTGTCACCATCCAGTCAACTGCTAAATAATTGAAACTTTCAATTTGTTTTACTGTTAGAAAAGTTCATAGCTTTGTTTTAGAGGCATTTATTTGGAGACCAATTTTAACCGAGAGATGACACAAATTATTTATTGCTTCTTGGGATTGTCTTGGTGTTGAACTTAAGAATGCTACATCATCTGCGAAATCCAGGTCCCCCAGGAATTTTCCATTTGTCCATTTTATACCCAATTGTTCATTGTGGGTATAGTTTCTCATAACCCAATCAATAGCTATTCCAAAAAGTAGTGGTGACATAATACAGCCTTGTTTAACTAATAGCCCACCAATATTTTAACACCACTGTTAGTTGTATACCTACTGCGAAGTTGACATTACTGCTAACGGTAATTTTACCACTATCTAACTATTTAACATTACTGCTGATATTTAAGATACAGGTAATTTTCCTACAATGTTGTGAATTTACTGCTGATTTTTGTTTTACAATACACGTTTTATCTCCTTATGCCATCTTTGTATAACAGGTGATCACGTTTAATAACTACCTTTATATATATATATATATATATATATATATATATATATATATATATATATATATATATATATATATATATATATATATATATATATATATATATATATATATATATATATATATATATATATATATATATATATACATCTGTGACAGATTTAAGATGCCCAGATATTAAGATAGCTAATATTACAAAGTAACAACAGTTGCGTGTACAGGAAGACCACAAAATATTTGAGAAGAGAACTGAATATGCAGATAACAACACACGGAACAGCTGCACACAATGCTCAAGTAGAAGACTAGGAGAGATCGTGTTAAAGCCTTAAGACTGTCAAAGAGATGACTGTACAGAACACACAATTTTTACTTATAATAAAGCAAAGGTCATAAGTATTCTTACAGACGTAATGTGTATTTCCTTGTCAAGGCATAACATACAACTGCATTGTGAGAATACAACAAAGGTCTTATTTACTTTGATAAACGTGTTGTGTATCATTGCCAATGCGTAGAACGTAGCTGTATTATGAGAAACCCTATTCCGATGTGTATACTACGATTTTTAAAAAGCAACATTTATAAATATACTACAGATGTTACTTTTTTCTCCGGGGGCACAAGACCTGTGTAAAAAGCTCTGTATCAATATGTACCATCTGTACAGGCAAATTTATGTTCATATTTGAATAAAACTCGTTTCATGAACAAAATTGTGTCGCCTTTCTTGTCTTGTTTTTTTTAACATCGATGTTACCACAGCCAGCGACACGACCTTTGGCTATTGTCATCAAGCTCCTGACCAGTTGGCTATAAGAATTGTTGCCTGGTATAGTTCCTAAGGATCTCTGAGTAGATAAAGATAGAATATGACCACTGCTCACTCTGGTAAGAGGCGACTAATATGAGTTTGTGGATGCGGCTGGCGCCCTCATCAGGGAGAATAAATTGCTAAAGAAACTATCCCTGCAAGAGCACATGAAAGCGTTGGTGGGAGCGTCCTATTCGGGGACACTCTGCAGCGATGTCTCCACACTTCATATGGAGCGAACTGGGAAATAATAATTATATTGGCTAAGAGTGGTAGCGCAGGTCTTTCGCGGCAAAGGTGACAAGTTCGATTTACGGTATCGACACGCTTCAATCTACCCAGCTGTAAATTGGTACCTGAGTTTGCTCTTGAGTTAGGGAGGGAAAAGGCAGCGAGGAAGGGAACTGGTCACCACACTTCTCGATGCTGGACCTAATATAGTTAAGTCTCTAATTCTTCAATGTCCCTACAAAAGTATCTCCTACGGGACTACCTACCTATAAGCAGGTCAGCAACAACTGATTCTTGGACTCTGGCAATGTACAGGGGAACAATGACAGCGGTACATATGTGTTGTGTGTGTGTGTGTGTGTGTGGGATTACCAGTGCTTGTTCACAGTAATGTATGTAGGATGAACAGGTGTATGTATAACACTTGATTGATAATAGATAGGCCTATGCACCCATTTTTTAACGATCAAAACCTTTAACAATATCTGGGAATTTCCCTTCTATAGACAGGCACGTTTGAACTCAAAAACACTGCTAGACCTCATGGAAAGGTCACACATATGGCAAGAAAGTTCACGCACATTCGAATGAAGAAGCAACAATTTTCGTGGACCCACAACTCCAGTCCAACATATTAAAATCATTGCGCCTACTATTGCGGGCTCGAATTCTTCCACAAATATGAAAAATAACAATTCGTCTAAATAAAAAAAATAAAAAAAACCAACCTAGCAGCCAACTGAACTTCCTAATACTAAGCACACACTTATCTGAAAAACCAAGTCCTTCTGTAGCGTGACATAAGGTCAAGGTCTTTTAATGTCTTCCTCATTATTGTTATGTCTGTCTCTAGTTCTCTTCCCGCGTACTTTTTTATATACGGTACCTCCATGACTTTTAGCATGGAGATGCTAGAACATTAACTGCCTGGTAACAACAGGTTTTCTCAAAATGTGCCCTATCTATCGCCAGCTTCTTCACATCTATTGTTCCACGGACACTTCTCTTATATGTGTTTTTAGTTCCACTATGGTGACTTTGTAGTAAAGGCCGGAGTGGCTGTGGGGTATGGCGTCCACCTCGAATTATAAAGGTACCGATTTCAATTCCCAGTAGAAGGAATATAATTTATGGAAATTTTGTTTTCAGAAATCAATGGTCATAGTGATGTCATACTCCCCCCTGATCTCCTGTCAGCTTGGGACCACTGTTACTGCAGTGCGATCTCGACATAAGCACAATTCCCAGCTATATCACACTCAAGAAATCTCCACCTGAGATTCTTGTGGTCTTTACCCTTATGAAGACCAAAAGTGAACTCCCCACCAGGCACTCTGACCTTTCGCTCTGTCCTACTGTCTCCCCCTGTGATTCGTGCAACTCGCGGCGCGCTCTCAAGAACATAACTCATCATTAACTCATGTATTATTTTGTACTCTATAACCTGACAGCTAACAAAAAGGGGAGCCACTGTTTAAACTACTCATCTACGTTGTTTTTGCTTCCCTTGAACCCCTTTTTTATACCCCTTGTACCAACGCGGCTACATCGGGGCACTGATGGAGTTGACCGTGTGCAATAAAGATAGTCTTTCAAACTAAACTAAACTAAACCAAACTAAACTAAACTAAACTTTGTAGTACTATTTCAATCCTTCTATACTACGCAAACATCTACACATGAAATTTAGTAAATTTGTGGTTGTCGTAAAGCCAGCTTCAAATCTCAGAAATGAGGTGTCTGAGGAAGCTGATTGAAGTAACAAGAAAAGACACAGTCAGCAGCCTGACGAAACGGCAAGGTCTGTCGTAGATTTGTGATAGGTGATTAAGACTTAGTTTGGTCCCTTCTGAATAGACATAGAGATAAGCGATAGCTCAGTGGGAGGTAATAAAATAGAAATAGATTTCACGAGTGAGGTGGAGGAAATATAGTAGATTCTGTCTCTGACACTCGAGAAGCTTCTCTCAGTCAGCCTATCATCTACAACAGAGTTAGATTAGTCAGACAAATCTAATATAATATATATATATATATATATATATATATATATATATATATATATATATATATATATATATATATATATATATATATATATATATATATATATATATATATATATATATATATATATATATATATATATACCTCCCATACACACAGACAACGAAAGAGAGGCCGACCAAAAACAACTTGGCGGAGGACTGTGGAGACTGAGATGCAAAGAATGAACCAGATTTGGGGCACTGTACGAAGGATGGCCGCCGACCGAGCAAAGTGGAATCAATTTGTTGTTGCCCTACAAGACGCCACCAGGCGTAATGGCCACTGACTGCTTTGACGGTCGGCGGCTAAGGATCAAAGAAGAAAAGAAGAAGAATACACACACACATAAGTGACTACAATAGACACACAGACGTGAAACTATGACAATGGAAATATAGATAATTGGGAACGAACTGACCGACACGCTGGAATGAGTTTATGTGAAGTTTAATTATCATAATAAACTTCCATCACAACATATAAAATTACATCAAACATATACAAATAGTCATAAAGTCAATGAATTTCTTCAAGAATGATAGCCCCATTGGTATGATCCTTTCCCTCGATGTATAGCCCACAGTCCTGTTAGAAGAAAAGTGATAGCCCCCAAAGAGTCACGGATACATATGATTTAGTCTAAGATTTCCCTTTAAAGGTATGAACAGACTTGGATACTCTGATCTATCCTAAGGAAAAATATTGTTAGCAACAAAAACTTGCCTAAAGAAATTTAAGACAGCAAAATGGGTGTCAAAATACAACAATAAAGGAATCACTCAGTCCTGCATTCACTCTATTCAGTCAGCCGTGATCACGTGCTTTCATTCGTACTTACAGCTTTGGTAGCAACTTCTGGAAACACAATTTTTAGGACATGCACATACAGACTCTCCAATGGTAGTCTTGGCCAAGAGAACCCCAGTTCCAAAAAGACGGGTTGAATTCACTACTTCAGGGAACGTTTTCTTGGTTATTCTTATTTATGGATATCTGTGTAAGTCACATTACAATTGTTCAGGCACGAACGTTAACAGCGCGCACAGTGTCAATAGCTTAGGTTTCTAGTAATGAGGAATGTCAGGTCGGTGCCTTCTCTCAATATAGTACTTGATTTGGTCACACCACCACTAGTCAAAACTCCGTCGGAATGTTACTGATATTAATATTTTGATTGCCACAAGGGCTGAAATGTACTTGAGGTTTTTCTCTGGAGGAATTAAATCAGGCTCGATGGGCCCGTTACTTCATTAAATCTTAAAAAAAAACGTTTATGTACTGGGTACTCTGTCGTTCTGGATGCCAATGCAGTCTAGACAGGTTTTACTTTATACACCCAAGTCTTTAAGAAAAAATGTTTTAGTTCTTCACAGATATTTCTCCGTGCAAAACGCTGGTAGAGTTGGGCTACCTCAGTTTTCACTGAATAAAGAAAAACAACATATAAAATACTTATACATACTATGTACTCGGTTAACTTACACTACAAACTGAAAGCGGAGAGCTTGACTTATCGTTTAAAATCCCGTGAAATAAGTTATATTCATAAAATCAATCATCATGAATTAGAAATACATACGTATTTTGTCAATACTCAATGATGAATCAGTGCAGTTATAAGTTAGTTAAAATATTCTCGACTGATTACTGGCAATTTAATAAAATTCATTAATAGCCGAATGAGTTTAAGCTAGAAATTATAATTTATTCTGCTTTCAACTGAAACACGTTAACTAGAGAATATAACAGACTTATCAATTAATTTCTTCTGCCCAGAAATCTAACTAGTAAAATGAAATAAGCGATTATCACTAAAACACTCAAACTACTAGATATGTAATATAATATTTACCTCCAAACAGAACTACGGGTATCACAACGAAACTAAGAGTTTCACTATAAATATAAGTATCTAGAACGTAGCGACCACGTCTACTGCAACTAGGAGTATGAATGACCAGTCTAAAACTCTGGGTAAGATATCTGAAACACGGACAAAGGATCCCACGCTATTACGAAAACCCGAAATAGCGCCGGTCTCTCTCTCTCCCCCCCCCCCCCTTCTTAACACTTCACATACTAGACGCAGGCCCTAACTGCCACAACGCGTCTTCGACACCCCCGTCCGACATGTCTCATTTCTGAGCTTATGCCTGAGGGCGCCGTTCACACCTAACACCGAGAAACTTAACCGTAGAGCGCCCTGTCAGATGAAAATGTTAGACGATATGTCAGCCATCCCATGTCTATCGAGCCGGATTTCACAGTATTTCGTCTCGTCCAGGGACTGACACGATTATGCTATACGATGCGTTACCAGTATGAGAAAAGAAACGGCAAAGTCAGAATGGGAAAATATATTTTGTCGCAAACGAACGAATGCGAAAAAAAACCCACAGGAAAAGGATAAAAGAGCGATAATAAAGTAGAGGACACGGGTAGAAAAGAAAAGAATATAGAAAATCAATTGATCATAAATCTCTATGCGACAAGGTCTCAAAACCCACCCCTGCAGACCAAAGTAGAACAGTCCCAACTACGATGGTTTGACCATGGCTGCAGAATGGGAGAATATCGGCTGCAACGGCAGATATGGGAGGCTAAGAGCCAGGGATCCAGACCTCCAGGACGACCCAGGGTCCGCTGGGAGGACAAGATTAGACAATCTCTGAAGGATCGAGACCTATATTGGAACCAGTACACGAGAAAGACAGCTGTTGGGATAGTATGGCGCTCTCTCTGGCAAACCTCTACACCCCAGGGTAGAAAGGGAACAACTACGTAAGTAAGTATGTTTTTGTTGTTCTCCATTTTGCAGAGCCATACAAAAGGATATACATGATATTACAGTTGAAGATCATATTACTGTTGTTAGTCATCAAATCGTTGCTTGTTGGAAACACTGGACAGTGGTTAGAAAATAGATTTTAATTTTAAAAAATAAAAAGAAAAGATTATTCTCCCTGAGGGACGATGTCTCTTATTTATTAGAAGCCTAAGGAACATAAAATGGAAGCAAAAACCACGCGTAGAGTCAGTTTTACAGGTATAGAGCTAGCCTTATAGTTGAAGGATACAACAAAAAGCACAGGCCGTTTGGGGGTTGATCCCTCGTAGCTGCAGCCGAAACAGCAGAGAAAGGTAATAAATACAGATAGGTTAAGAGTACAAACAAAACACACAGGAAACACATATATATAAGATGAGCATCCCATAATTTTTAAGGTAAACATAACAATAAACACTGTGGAATAAACAGCAAATATAGTTTATAAATTTTTTTTTTTTTTAAAGAAAGAAATAATATCAAAACTAACTATCAACAAACAGCTAAAATACAAAATAGGAAATTATATAACACAACAATTTTATTTTAACTTTATTACTTTTTTTAGCAGTATTGTCGCACGTTGAAAGAAAGATGATGTTTGGACTGAAAGATGATAGTAGGATATAATTCACTAGGCCCTCTATGGTACTGGCTCCTTAAGTATGAAGACCTACTTAGAACACCAGCGTGAAAAAGAAAAACGTGAATCCTTGTTAAAAATAGAAAGCTTTCAAGAGGAATTGTGAATCTCTGGCGACAAATTAACTCCAGAGTCGTGAATGATAGAAGGAAACCCTTCCTGCTACCCAACTTCCTTTGGCCGGAAAACAAAATTAATCTAATCACAATCGAACACTCACAGCACAAGTGACACACACACGCAGATATATGTCGTAAATTTAGATAGGTTTGAAATATATTTATGGTCCCGCCTGAGTAGAGTGGATGGTGATAAGTACGTGAGAATAAAGGTGTGATAAATAGATTTCACGTGTGAATAGTTTAAGAAGAAGATCTGTCTCTGGAATAAGAAGTTTCTCTAGTCCAGCCTATCTATACGACTATATTTTAGTACAAGACAATCTTGCCTCTCCCTATACCTAGAAATATAAGTTTAACTACACACACACATACACAACTATGTGACAACAAGACACACAGACGTGAAAAACTATGGTTAATTGGGTATGGGTCTGACCAACACACAAAGTTAAGTTTTCTTTGTTGTTTATTATCATTAAACTTGACAACATCGAATGTCTAAAGAACGATCAAATAAAATCAGAATTACATACATCGAAAAATAACAGAATACCTGTGCCCTCCCCTTATTGAGAAAAAAAAAACCCAACAAGTTAACAACCCCAAAGGTTAAAGGTTAGCACTATGTTACAGAATAGACAGTAAAGAATAAACTTCTTACTGTATATATACTACCCAATAAAATACACAAGTTTAAGCAGAATCAAAGATGATACAATTTTCCTGTAACAAAGAAAATATTCACTCTCTCTGTCATACTCTCTCTCTCTCTCTCTCTCTCTCTCTCTCTCTCTCTGTGTGTTATACAGTGGCCACTCAATCGCGCTTACCCTATTCTTGGTGATATCCCTTTGGAATTACAATGGTTCCTGAATATACAGAATGTCAGAGGTATTATCCAAGTTGGTCCCAGTCCATTGTCGTGAAGTAACGTCTGTATCACAACACGAATTCTAAGTAACTCTGATTACACACAGCGCGCCATGCATTGTAGAACTGCAAGAAACCCAGTCCAATCAGAACGCTCCGTTACGCAGTGTTTACTACAGTCTTGGATAATAAAAATGGAAGTCCAATCTGTGCAACCTAGTGTCGGAAGACAATTTACTACATCAGTAAGAAAGAAGTACCACATGGAAGAAGTATACAAAACGATACTGGGAATGTTGCTCTACCCGTAGGTACAATAACTTTTATAAATACTATAATAGGACGTGAGAAACCTCTGGTTAAATGCATTTGAAGCTTCAGGTTAGTCCTTAATTTAGCTGTTTAAATTATGCATAGAAAATGTAGTGAAATGGATCTGTGTACCCCTCGCTCACATAATTTCCCGCTTAATAACCTAGTTAACGCATTTTTACAGTCTATAAATAACTATATTTTAAATTTGTCTGAGGGGCAAAGTCCATTTACCGCTAAAAATGTAACTAGAGAATTTGAATTTTTCTACTACCACCCGTTTAAAGTTACTACCCCCCAAAAACACACTACCCCTCCCAATATTTATTAACGGACGTAGTCAAAATTAACAACCAATCAAATTGTTACCTCGTTTTTGGTAGAGACAAGAAATCTTGGTTGTAGTGGCAAAAATGCCGATTCTGTGTTTTTGACAAAAATTAAATAATTTATTTCTCAATAACTAAAGGGAATTAGAAAGAAAGGGATATCTTGAATTATAGCGCTGATATTGATTAATATATTAACCTAAAGATTCCCACTTAATAAAATTATCTTGACTTAGAAAAATTTAATTTACTGATATTTTAGATCAGGGTAGACCTACAATTAAGTACAAAAAAATTACCCAGATGAAACTGTTAAGGAATAACCAAAAGAAAATTAGATAGAACGATAGAGGTCAGTTGACCGTGTAATTATCACTTTTAATATTGGAAATCGGTCCATAAATAAATGAGATATAAAATACACAAAGATAATCAGACGAACGAACACACTTACGATTGCTCAAAGTTTATAGTCCAAAAATAGTTAAAATTTTGACTCGCTTTTTGATTGGTTAGAGGGTAGGTTAATAAAAATTAACACATCCTTGTAAAATCAGGCCATTTGAATTTGAAAGCCATCGCAAGTTGAGAGCAGCTGGAAAGCCTTGTGACCAAGCTTTTGCCGTCTGGACAAGAAAGCAGTTAGAAAACCTATTTACTGCTAGTCAACTTTGTCCATGTGTTATTATTCTTTACTTGAGGTAAGATAGATGCTTTTATTTGTATATTTCCTTAGCAAGTATCAGGCTATATGTGTATGCCGATACATTTTATTTCGATACGGCTAATTGGGAGATGGTTCAGGTTACAACGACCTAGGTAGGAATGCAGTCTTTTTCTGAGTGAAATGGAAAAAAAATGTTTTGCTATTGGCCTTACAAATTTTGTACCATAGTGCCGTGGTAATAAAATTGATATTGCCATTGGGAAGTGAAAATAAATGTGTTTGTAAGTTTGCCATAAAATTTTGCGACTGTAAGTCCAGGAGAAAATAAATTGGTAGTGGTTTCTGGAGTGACACAATGTTCAAATAACATGTGACACTATACATAGAATGTTTGAAAGAAGTCATTAACAGGTCAAAAGAGATATTTGTACACCCCTGCTGATTATGTGGAAGACAAGCAATGCTAAAGGAATAGTGGCTTTAATGCCATATGAAAAAAAGAATGAAAACACAGGACTGAGTGTAATCAAGGAAATATATGGTTTGGTGCTTATGGTCAGCACACATGGCTGACCCCAGGTAAGATTACCCTTGATTAGTTGTGGAATTGTTATAGACAGGCTATAAAGGGGAGGAAACTTTCCTTCTCATTTCAGGGTTGTATTACCAGTAAAAAAAGTGTGGCAGACAACCTGGAGAAGACAGAAATTGTGGGCAGTGAAGGTCACAATATACTTTGAGCTACAGGCCATATCTTCATCCAGAAAGCAGCATCATCTGAGTGACCATATACATAGTCTGTAGCCCATAGCATCAGACAGGCTTAATAGATAAGTCCCTCAATACGGGCACCTGACAGTTCCTCTCAATTTAAACCACCACAACAAAAAGAATTTCCTGGGGAATGATGAAGAAAACAAACCCTCAAATAACTGATTATTGTTAATATCAAGCATTGAAAATCAGACAGTGGGGTACTCATTCTAGTGAAAATTTTATTTTGTTACACTTCATGGACAGAGTTCCATCTTATTTATTTAAAAGCGGTAAATAAACATTTTAGGATTTTGACAAGTCCTGTTCCAAAAGATTGAGGTTTGGAACAATAAATTGTATATTTATTCCCATATATATATATATATATATATATATATATATATATATATATATATATATATATATATATATATATAGATATATATATATACCTATATATATATATATATATATATATATATATATATATATATATATATCAAAACGTTCCCACCAGTCTTACTTACTTACATTTTGTTGAATTACAGTTCTGTTTGTATTTATTCATTCCTCACATTAAATACATACATACCCTAGACACTTGCCATCTACATAACACTACAGAGATAAATATACACTGGGTGAGATCAGAAGAGGTAGCGGATAGGGACCCCTAAGAAATACATCATCATCTTTCTGATTCAGGGTACTTACATAGCTTGACCTCACCTTGTTAACCTTTAAATTTACTACCATCAAAATCTCTTATCACAGAAATAAATGCACTTATGAGACTAAAAGATTATAAGATAGATATATAACGAATAATTCAGGGTATAATTTAAGCTTTGGGTGAATAAAATCGCTTCAGGAATAACGGAGATAATAATAAAAGTAGTTTTCCTGATTTGAACGATAGGCAAATTTTACCAATATTTTCGTACCTTGAAAAACATTAGTAGGGAATACCACCTCGGACGGTTGAGGCCACTCTATAAATAGTGCGTGCCTTATAGAATCAGGTCAGTCACAATATTTGAATCGACAGCGAGCGGCAAAAGAAAGCCTGTGTTAATGCAAGTGTTTTGCCTTCTGTACCTGAAAGCAGGTCTTAACCAACCATTGACGGCTCGTCTGTGTGTATACCGGAGGATAAGAACGAATATATATATATATATATATATATATATATATATATATATAATATATATATATATATATATATATATATATATATATATATATATATATATATATATATATATATATATATATATATATATATATATATATATATATATATATATATATATATATATATATATATATATATATATATATATATATATATATAATCATGTGTAATTATAGTGATTAATCCACCTGTACGATAAGAAGTGTATAGATGTGTTAGAAAATTTACAGTGTGTCGCTGGTAAAACTTACAGGTTTGTGTGTAATACTAGAGGTAAAGAAAGCCTTCGGAAATATTCAAAAATATTGAGAATGATGGCAAAGTGTGTCTGTAGGTTTGGAAACGTGATTAAAGAAGTATTTCTTAAATGGAATGACACACATACCAGGAACACAAAGAAGGATGAAAGGAATTGGATCACTGTATAGTTTGATATGTTACTTATTAGTTTTATTCACGACCAAGTTATTGTATGGAGGTAGATCATGGGAAACGACTTATAATTAAGGATGTAGAAGACAATTATGATCACAGTGAATTGAATTGATTGATGCTACTATACTATATCTTGTGCATCTGCTGGCACTCTAATCTGAAACTGTCTATCGTCCCCATCTGTTTCATAGAGGGATATGGTCGAAAAATACTGGGATTGCGTTTAACTTCGTTTCAGGTTTTATCCTGTAATCTACTACAAATATAAGCGGCATCTATTACTGAGGTTACGACGGATGCAGTGCCGGTCTATGTTAGAGGGCCAGACATCGCGAGTATACCAGTTGGAAGAATTTCAGCCGACAATTCTCTCCAGTATCAGAGGGAGCCATCTTCTGTGACTAAGATAAGTTGCCCACAAAGGCAACTGTATAGCATATACCTGTTCACCAAAACTAAAACCAAACCAGTTTGTGATGAATCTAACAATATAGCTCTTCAATTAGACTGTGAGAATAACACTAGTAATTATTCAGGGACAGATCAACCAAGCAAGACTGTCTCCATATTGATAGACAACTTAACACAGAGAAAGACTTTGTTGAACATTTTTATTATTTATTTACTGTTGTAACATGAGTTCTTTTAAAACTTTTCAAACAGAAAAGAGTAAATGTACCAATAAATTGTAAATATTTACCAGCAGACCTACTTACATTCTTTAAGTTAAGTTTTATTCACTGTTGGAGAATTTAATTAAATAATTACCCCTAGCAGAGTTAAAAATATTAATAATAATTACCATATTAACTGAGTGGGATCTGGAGAGGTAGCACATAAGGACTCAGAGTACTACATTACCATATTCTCTGGGAACTTATACAGCTTGACCCCACCTTTGTTGTCTATACACCTTTACTCTTTTCAGAGAAAGGAGTATTACTGATAAGACCAGACTCTTATCTGGCACTATCCTGGTATCATCTGATACACCTTTATATCCAGGATACCTTATTACATTCTATACTATCTGAACCTCTCACGACATCCATCCTCTATAACAAATAAGATTTTTATGAGGGGGACGCCAAATTTGGTGGTGTATTCCTGGATGTACAAATGTCGCCTCGAATGGTTAGTGTAGGAAGCGCAATCTTGTGCTCACGGTAAACAGTAGAAAATACTTCCAGTATTTGGAAACATCTGGTTGCTAGTACTGTTAGTATTGATAAATGATGATGATGGTAAATCCTATTGCTGGCTCTGTGGAAACAGCGTAACTTTCTGGATAAATCTACTAATACGGCTGTCAAAAGTCAGAAGTGTTATTATTTTCACAACCCAGTGGCTGATAAAATTTAACAAATTATTTCTGGGATACACAAGTCCAGTTAAATTTACCATTTAAAATGTCAATTGTCTCTTTGGCCAATCCTGTTCACAAATGATCTTAGGGACGCGTAAGCCAAGAAGAAAGACAACATTAATCCAATCAGTAAATAAAGAAAAAAGACCAAAATAGACCGCTGGTTGCCTTAAATCAGGTCTGCTAGAAATAAACGGGACATTTATGAAAAACAATGCTACTATTCTATATATACACGGACGGGGACAAGACGATCTCCTTCCCACTCCGTCAGTCCTGATTAAAGTTAAAAGGCACATGGTGACTTTATTTATAATTATACGGTCAGCTTTTCGCCCGCTCTGCACTTTCAGGTCGGACGAAGGTATGCACCCTTCCCGCCCCTCTGCGCGCGCGTTAACGATCAGCTCACACTGTCAATTATTATTCAATTATCCATACGCGCACTTAACAAATATCGCCTGTCGTTAATAGTTATTAGATTGTCGGCGTATGTTTGTTATCGTATGGTATTAAATAACAGTCACTTACAATAACTACACAAAATGAAATAAACTTGAATTCTTTTCTGTCATTTATCAATCGCGCCTAGTGTATTAATTAGTCACTAAAACGTCTCTTCTAGTGTGAGGAAGCCGGTGGTAAAATTAACACTAAACTGAACAACTGGCAAAAAAAAATCTACGCGTTATTATTTCACTGGTCTTAATGCTAGAAAATCACAGTGAAATATAATGGTAAAACTTTAACACTTAACGCTTAAGCACAAATTTCTATTACCAGAAAATCTGAATGAAATCCCCACGAAATGCTATTAACACATCTTCCACAATGGTTCTAGACTACGTGTTTAGACTATCCTAAAAATTCTGAGCGACAACTGATATCTGGTTTTGGAATCCCAAGTTTATATATCATCATGTTATTATGATCTCTAGAGGATGTTAATTTTCACACTCTTTTGCATAGCAGAGAAATCAGAAACCTACATTCCCAAGATAAAAGGTTTCCACGGTCGCTCTGTCCCGTTGCTAATCGACAACAGAGACGTAAAACCGTGCAGCGGGTTTCTTCCGAGATTTAGCCCGCTTCTGGAGATCGAAGCGTTAACTCCCCCCGAGTGTATGAACATCAAAGGGTCGTCGGGAAAATATTTCTGCCCGAGCGTCTCACTTCAAAAGGTCCGGTGTTCTTCACGCGCTGTCTGTCTGATATCCGATGATTGACAGATCAGCTCGCGTGAGAAACTCAGGTAAACAAACGTGGTTCACTCCTTGTTATGACTGGCAGGTCGCGGAAGTTGGTAAACAACTTCGTTTGTTTACGTCTCAAAGAAAAGAGGCGTGGATTAAAAATGAGTAAACGCAGGCTGTCAATGCATGGCTTTGCTAACGAATCATAGAACGCCAACGAGGTCACGAAAGACTGTCAGATACTGTAGGCTATATTTCCATTATACGTCACTATATATATATATATATATATATATATATATATATATATATATATATATATATATATATATATATATATATATATATATATATAAATATATATATATATATATATATATATATATATATATATATATATATATATATATATATATATATATATATATATATATAGTGACGTATAATGGAAATATAGCCTACAGTATCTGACAGTCTTTCGTGACCTCGTTGGCGTTCTATGATATAAGAATTAATGGAGTGAAGAAAAATTCACTGCTTAGCCTCCTGATGTAGCAACATGGTGTTTTGATATATAGCTTAAAACCTTCCCAGTAAAATGTCCAATAGGCTGGAGAAAACCACATCAAAATTGTCTAGGCGTTCTCAAGTTATGAGCTAATAGACAGACAGACAGGGTGCAAGTCGGGTTTGGTGCTATTCGTTTTAGGAGTGTTTAAATTGTTTTGTGGTTGTACTTGTGCTATCACATTGAGGTGTGCTTCTAACGCAAAAAAACCTACTGTTTCCGAGAAGTGGGATTATAATGCCTAAAAATGATGACAAAATAAAAACCTAAGTGTTTTGAAAAGAGGCACACAAACCTTGTCTACGTTATAATTAAAGACAAAAACGTAAGAAAGAAATGAAAGGAAAAGTTAAAATAATTAAGTAGTAAACTTATTAAGTAGTAAATAAAATTAATAATGACACTGATTATGTTGGTAGGCAGCTAATATTTTCCAGCAGCTCTACACAGCTAAGAATTAATGAAACCTCCCTTGTCAAGAATCCTGATTTACAAAATTTGCATAACAGTTGCAACGCAGTGAAAATTTAAGTAACAGCTTTACATAGCTGAGAATTATTCAAAGTTTCCTTGTCAGAAATCGTTGCTTAGAAAACTTACATAACAGAAAGCAACGTACTTTCTTAATTTAACGAAAAATTGATAAAATTTATGAATTATAATGTTTGTAAATAAAGGGTGTTAACCGAAGAAACGGTAAACTTTATATGTCCCTTGTTCCGTAAGATAAGAATGAATAGAGTGAAGAAAAATTCACTGCTCAGCCTCCTGACGTTGTACCATGACGATATATAGCTTAAAACCTTTCCCAAAAAATGTCCAATACGCTGGAGAAAACGGCATCAAAATCCGTTCAGCCGGTCTCGAGTTATAAGGTAACAGACCAAAACATATTTTCCGTTATATATATATATATCCTGGGAATAAGCGAGAGCAGATGGACAGGGATGGGGAGAATAAAAACAGCTACAGGGGAAACAGTACTTTATTCTGGTAGAGAGGACGGTCAGCACAACGAAGGTGTAGCCATTATCCTTAATAAAGGAATGGAAAGGTCTCTACTGGAATGGAAACCCATTAACAACAGACTAATAAGAGCAAGACTGAGAGGGAGATTCACCAACACCACAATTATACAATGCTATGCACCAACAAACGACAGCGATGAAGAGCTCAAGGATGAGTTCTATCAACAGGTACAAAAGGAAATGGAAACTGTACCCAGGTACGATCTTATTATAGTAATGGGAGACCTAAATGCGAAAGTTGGAACACATAATAATTATAACGAAAGAGTAATGGGGAAATGCGGCAGTGGAACAGTAAATGAAAATGGGGACAAATTAATAAACTTCTGCAGTATTAACAACCTGGTCATTGGAGGAACACTTTTTCAACACAAAGAAGTGCACAAGTTAACATGGGAATCACCAAACGGACGAGACAAAAACCAGATAGATCACATAATGATCAATGGCAGATGGAGACATGCACTACAAGACGTGAAAGTAAGAAGAGGCGCAGATGTGGGAAGTGATCATCACCTAGTAGTAGCAAGACTGAAGGTGAAACTCAGAGCTGCTGGACCAGTTGCAGTCAAACAGAAAAGATATAACATAACGAAACTTAAGGACCCCCTCACCAGAAAAGCGTTCATGGTCGACGTAAAGAGACGATATCTGATTACCAAAAGCCAGGAAAGAACAGAGACCGAAGATGTGGACCAGAAATTCAACACCATCTCAACATTATACAAAGAAAGCAGCAAGTCATGCTTGGGATTCCAGGAAAGAAAGAGCCAAGACTGGATAACACCAGAAACGCTAAACACCATAGCGAAGAGAAAGGAAATGAAAAGGAAGAAAACAGAAGCTAAGTCTCCCAGGTTAAAGGCAATATATAGTGAACAGTACAGTCAGCTGGACAAGGAAGTAAAACGTCAAACCCGTGCTGACAAAAGGACATTTCTGGATGACCTTGCAAGACAGGCAGAAGAGGCAGCACTGAGAAATGAACAAAGCACAGTTTATAAAATAACTAAAGCTATCAGTGGAAAACGAGGTGCAAACAACATAACGTTAGTAAGAGACAAGCAAGGAAATCTCATCACCACAGCACAGGGGCAGGAAACAAGATGGGCAGAGCACTTCAGAGAAACACTGAATAAGGAACCACCAGAGACTCAGCTGAATGTTCCTGAGGCTGAAAGGGACTTAGACTTAAATACAGACATTACACGAAAAGAAGAAATTATCACAGCTATCAAAGGGCTAAAAAATGGAAAAGCTCCTGGTCACGACAATCTGAATGCTGAGCTATTCAAGACAGACCCTGAACTAGCAGCAGAACTATTAGAACCACTATTTGCACAAGTCTGGGAAACTGAGACAACACCAACAGAGTGGAGTAAAGGAATAATTGTCAAATTGCCCAAGAAGGGCGACCTTGCAGACTGCAACAACTGGAGAGGAATTACCCTCCTCTCAGTTCCCAGCAAAATACTAGGCAGGATAATCATCCAGAGAATTTCAAAAGCAGTTGATCATAAACTGAGGAAAGAACAAGCGGGCTTCAGAAAGAACAGAAGATGTGCAGATCATATATTTACCCTCAGGAACATCATAGAGCAGTGCTCAGAATGGCAGAGACAGTTGTACATTAACTTTGTTGATTTTGAAAAGGCTTTCGACAGCATACACAGGGACAGCCTATGGAAAATTCTGAGGGGAATTCTTATGGAATTCCCAGCCGCATTGTTTCCATTATAAAAAGCCTCTATTCTAACTTTACGTGCAGTGTTGGATCGAGTAATGTAACTTTCGAAGTGAAAACAGGAGTACGACAGGGATGCCCCTTATCAACAACATTATTTTTGACAGTCATAGATTGGGTGATGCGCGAGACAACAGAGGGCAGTCCAAGAGGAATTAGATGGACAACGTTTCCTACACTGGAAGATTTGGAATATGCAGATGACATTGCACTACTCGCGCATTCACACCAACACATTCAAGACAAAACCGATAGACTGAATAAGTATGGCCAGCAGGTTGGCCTGAACATCAATCTGAAGAAGACAGAGGTCATGACATTAAATGTGGGCAATCCTGAGCCAATAACAATAAGGAACCAGAAGTTAGAACAGACAGACACATTTACTTACCTAGGAAGCATAGTAACACCTGACGGCGGAACAAGCAAGGACATTAACAACAGAATGAATAAAGCGAGAACAGCCTTTGCTGTTCTCAACAACATTTGGAAGTCTTCCCAGTACAGCACAAACACTAAATTAAGACTGTATGAGAGCTGTGTACTTTCTGTGCTTCTCTATGGTGCGGAATGTTGGAGAGTAACAAAGAAGGAAATGTCGAAACTGTCCTCCTTCCACACAATCTGCCTAAGGAAAATTCTCCGAATCTTTTGGCCAAACACCATCAGCAATCAAGAACTACTTATTCGGAGTAACCAGGAGGACATGCACACCATCATAGCTGGCAGACGCTGGAGTTGGGTTGGCCATGTCCTCAGAAGGGACCCTGATACCATCACAAGAACAGCTATGCTATGGACCCCCGAGGGAAAGCGAAAGAGAGGCCGACCAAAAACAACTTGGCGGAGAACTGTGGAAGCTGAGATGCAAAGAATGAACCACAGTTGGGGCACTGTACGAAGGATGGCCGCCGACCGAGCAAGGTGGAATCAATTTGTTGCTGCCCTACAAGACGCCACCAGGCGTGATGGCCGCTGACTGCTTTGACGGTTGGCGGTTATGGATCAAAGAAGAAGAAGATATGAAGATATATATATATATATATATATATATATATACATATATATATATATATATATATATATATATATATATATATATATATATATATATATATATATATATATATATATATATATATATATATATATATACGTTATGAACCAAAATGTGGAGTTTATTTACCTATATAAAGAAACTGAACAATGGAAGGAAAATATTAAGAGTGTCACAATAAGTAATAATAAAGATGTAAAATGATAATAAATTAAGCAATCAATTAATTAATTACTCTAAACGCTTCTTGACTACCTCGACTGGACCACGTGAAATATAGTCGAACTCACTTCAAACAATAAATGTCCTTAATCTCACTATTCACACGTGAAAGTATAAAAAAATGTAAAAAATCTTCTTCTCTGGAAATCGAAGTTTACACTTCCCACAGTCTTAGAAATATATAATATACAGATATAAATATATGGCGCAGCCTGGACAAGCTATCATACTTCTGTGACGCCAAGCATTAACCACAGTTGGGGGGCACGGCACGAAGGATGGCCACACACTGAGCAAAATGGGGACACTTTGCTGCTGCCCTACGAGACGCCACTAAGCATGATGGTCATTGACAGCTTTGTTAGTCAGCAACTAAGGATCCACGCATGTGGTGATCTTCTAAATACAATATCTAAATTAGAATATAACAGTATAGTGCATAAAGTCAAAGATAGGATAGTACTACAAATTTTCGGCGAGAATTGTAGTCGTCGCCTACGCCTTCAGCGTATTATTTGATATCGCATTGGCCGAACCAAAAAGGGTACCCTATTTTTCAAATTCGTCCTTGAGACAAACGTACCACTTTTCCAAGTTCAATGAAGTATTTGCCTAAAATACATTGTGGAAGGGAAGGGGACGGATAGATAACCAACGCAAATCACGTCTCACATTGTTTCTAAAAATAAAACCAACTTGCTAGCCTTGCCTTAGGCGGTTTTCAAATTACGATGTAAACGTTAGAAAATGTGGACACTACGGTCAGGAAAACACGCTTAGCTCTTGTTGCGAATGACGTAATTCTCGTGTATTACGAGAGACCCTCGTATTTAGCTTGAAAGTACATGGAAAAAAAATTGAACAGGAGGTAGTTTAAAAATAAACAACTAACATAGAAAAAAGATAGAATTTTGAACCAAGCCACTTAGACCCATAAAAATCATATATTCGTGTACCTGAAGACTTGCTGACCAAGAATATGTTGTGCGTTATCTAAATAGTCCATTAAATAATCAAATATTGGTAATAATACATAGAGACTCGGAGATACTGTCAGGTCAAGTCATGTCTGCTTAGATTGGATAGCATATTTTTTGGGGGAAAAAAATTAGGTGAAAGAAAGGCTAAGATAGTACGATGAAGGGGATTGGATGAAATTTGAAGGAAGCCGAAATAGTATTGGCTAACCTAAATATACAAATCTAGTTGGTAATAGTAACACATAGGGGTTTGAGATGTTTTTAAAAAAAATAAAGTTTCATTCAAAAAGAGATGCTTGGTCTCATTGGCCAAAGCCTTTTACTTTAACGAAATAGTAAGCTGCTCGCTGCCATTTTAAAAAAATATTCTGAGGAACAAGCAGCGATGAGCAGACTTGTGCTTTGTTTTAAAATAACTAACCAACAGAAAGCAGTCTGAACAGAGGCAGTGATGAAAGCGTGCCATATTCTATTGCCTAATTCATCGTTACTTGTTTATATTTCCTTGATATGTGGTAAGATTGATTTTATTGACTTTTAATTAAAAAAGGGTTGTGTATAAGAAAAGGCCATGGAAAAAGATTGTAATTAAATGGTTCCATAGCAGACTTAGGCATGGCCTACATGTTGATCCATCATATAAGGGACTATCTAAGAAGTTTAGAACTACAGGAATATATATATGATGGTCATACAGGAACATTACACCTATCTTATTGCATGGAAAGGATTACTGCAGGAATGACAGAGGCGTAGCATCCATTAGGGAAGAGAGAAAAAAACTGGTACAAGTTGTTCCATCAAACTAAAGTGGAGAAGCAGAGTTGTCAGAGACAGCTGACCATGTTCTTTTGAATGGAATGTATGTTTACATGTAAATAAGGAGGAATTAGTTTGATATTAAGACAGAACCATAACTTGCATTGACAGGGGTTCCTGCTGGCACTTGTCTGGTGCTAATACTCGATGATAGAGAAATTCAGCACGATTTCTAAGAGTCTCTGGTACCTGATTGTATTAGAGAAGTTCAAGACCAGAGGAGACTGAAGTGTTTGGCCAAACCAACTACAACTGCTGTGATTCCAGGAACCAGATAAGTGTAATATCTGGCCTGGGACAACTTTTCACGACTAAAGAAAAATCTCCTGTATAGACCAAAACGTTCCTCCAAAAGACTAACATAAACAATTCTAGTGAAACTAAAGAACATTGGGATGATGTAAATCCCCAACCTGCTTCTCAGTACCAGTAGTTAAATAGAGTAATTATCATCAACTTGAAAATTTTTAACAATGTACTATGGACATATTGTCTGTTGTATGTAAATATCTTTATATATATTTGTAAATATATCTATCCATCTAAATTGATTCTCATTGAACTGTAGTGCTGACCAAAACAACTTTAGGCTCAGGACCAATAAAGTTTAACAAAAGAATTTTTAAATATAAAATTTAGCAGCTGGAGTTAGTTGAGTTTATCATAGTAATTAGTATATGTTTGTATATGTTTTTGTATTGAGATTCTTTAACAACACACTTACAATACCCTAGACACTTTATGTAACTTTCAGTCACGCTAGTCAATAAAAATATAACTTAGAGTGAGATCATAGGGTGGTAACAAGAAAGGTACTCTGTAACACAGCTGTCCATTGTTTACCTCAGAGACCTTCACAGTTGATCTCACTCAAGTACAACTATATGCACACCATTCTTCTTAATATCAAAACCCACCACATATATTGGATCTCGTCCGGGATTTGAATTTGACATATATAGATGAATGTTTGAAATAGGAATCTCATACAGCATATATTAACTAACTCGAGGAATAAAAATTAGCAGTAGTATATAAATTCAAGATTGTATTACTAGTGTTAGTAGACGTTAGGAACACCCCCTAAGAAGATAAAAATAATTAAGAGGAGATTTACAGTGATAGATTGTCACAGCCAGTAGTAATTAGTTTATTATAGTTGGTATTTATTTTAGTTAAGTTTAAGATTGTCTTAGAACCTTATTAGACCTGCTTGAGTTAGAATGGCTTATTTAGCCAAGTTCAGATCTGCCGCTGTGCAGACTGCTAAAGAGATGGGCATGGATGGACCAGAGCTGGTCCAGTATGTAACTTCAGAATGTGACAAATTTATTGAACGAGATAGGGAAGACAGGAAGTTAGAAGCAGAAAGAAGGTTAGAGGCTGACAAAGAACTTAAGAGGCTGCAGATTGAGGCTGACAAGGAGGCTAGGGCATTGGAGGCAGATAGGGAGGCGGAGATTAAAAGGCTCCAATTAGAAGAGAAAAAGGCCGAAAGGGAGGCAGAAGAAAAACGACTGCAAAGGGAGGCAGAAAAAGAAGATAAAAGGTTACAAAGGAAGCACGAGCTACGACTAAGAGAGTTGGAATTTCAAGGCCATGCTCCTGAAATGGTGCCAGCCCCTTTGCCTCAGATGCCACTGCTAGTCAGGGCGCCTCAACCTCAGCTATGGGTTTTCATGTAGACCATTTTGTTGAGAAAGATAATGACATAGAAGGGTATTTAAGTAGGTTTGAGCTTTTGGCTACTACATATGGGTTAGAGAGAGAGGTGTAGCCTCAAGTTATCCCAGGGTGTTAGGGGAACGGTTTATGAAGTTTTTGCCAAGATGAGCAGAAATGACCAAGACAATTATGACATGTTAAAGCAGGCTCTTTTGTTAAGATATGAAAAAAATTGAGAATTTTATAGAAAAAAATTTAGGAATGCCAAACTACTGTCGGGTGAGACCTATCACCAGTTCTCAGCACGGTTAGAGACCTACTTGGAGAAATGGACTGCTCTGGGGAAAACCCAAGATCTTAAGGAAATGATCCTTATTGAGCAGCTAAGAGAGTCCATGGCTCCAGACCTGAGAAAGTTTCTCATGGAACAAGGTGCAGAGAGGCTGGGTGAGTTTCTCAATGTCGCTGAGAGGTATCAGGCAGCCCAAGCAGAGGTAGTTGGTAATAAAAAGAAACAGGTAGACAATTTTAAGGCACCACAAAACTTTAATAGGCTTGACCATAGAGAACAGAACAAAGGTAAGCACCAGTTTAATAGGCCACGCAATGAATATAAAAATAAAACCCCACAATTCAATGAAAGGAAATATGATGAAAGAAAATCTTTTAACCAAGGAAAGAGGTGGTGTAAAAATTGTCGGATGGACAACCATTACACCGAAAATTGTAGAAGGAAAACTCTTAATTTCGCTGCAATGAAAATGGGGAGAAAGGGAGTAAAGGCCAACCCTACTGAACAACAGGAACCTTACCACCCCCAGTGTGTGAAGATGTAACATGCAATGGAGTCACCATAAGGTGTTTGTATGATACGGGATTAGATTATGATTCAGTTGTGAGTTCTCACCTGGTGCAGGCAGATCAATACACCACAGAAACAGTGGAGATTCAAGCTGCAACCAAGGACGTAGCGACCATGACACTTCCCATCGCCAGGATAAATGTGAAAACGCGATATGTGGAAGGAATCATCAAAGCAGCAGTGATAAATGAACCAATCTACCCTCTGATATTGGGGTGTAGATATGTCTTCTTGGTGAATCTCAAGAGACCTGTGATCATGGCAACAGTGCAGACCAGATCACAGTCTAAAAAGGAGAAGGATAATCCCATAAATACCCATCCAGATGAGATGAGGAAGGCACAGGTGAAGGATAAGACCCTCAAGCCTTGTTTTAAGAAATTGCCCAAATGTCATACACCTCCAGGCAAGGGAGACTTCTATATGAAGAACAAATTGATTTATAGGAGGGCTGGAACTGGATCCAATGGTCATGGACAGCTGGTCCTTCCCATTTCATATAGGACAAAAGTGTTGGAACTAGGGCATGCGATTCCCTTCAGTGGTCATATGGGGATCAGCGCAACAGGACAGCGTATAGCTTGTCATTATTTCTGGCCAGGGATAACTGAAGACATAAAGAGATATGTAAAATCCTGTCCAGAATGCCAACGGGTAGCTCCAAAACATTGGACTGCTCCAGCAACTTTAGGGGAAATGCCCATAGTGGGAACACCCTTTGAAAGAGTTGCAGTGGACATTGTGGGACCTCTCACTCGGACCAAGAGGAGGAACAGTTACATTCTGACTGTGGTGGACACTTGTTCTATGTGGGGAGAGGCGGTAGCCCTGTCATCAATCGATTCGAAACATGTGGCAGAGGCATTACTCACAATCTTCACCAGGTTAGGCTTTCCCAACCAAATCTTGACTGATAATGGCTCTCAGTTCCAGGGGAAACTAACGGAAGAAGTATTCAGGATCTTTCAAGTCAAACATTTTCATTGTAGCCCGTACTATCCGTAAGGAAATGGCCAAGTGGAAAGATGTAACGGGACACTTATGTCGATCCTGAGAAAGTTGGCACATGAAAAACCAGATACATGGGACCAATACCTTTCCGCAGCCCTGTTTGCCTATCGGGAAGTACCTCATAGTTCAACCGGTATGGCCCCGGCAACCTTGTTATTTGGAAGGCCAATAAAAGGTCCATTGGAAGCCTTGTTAAGGACATGGACCGATGAAAAGGCAGAAGAAAATATTACCTCATCATATCAATATGTGAACGAGCTGACCACTCGTCTTAAAACTGGCTGGAAACTTGCCAATGAAAATTTGAGACAAGCCAGGAAAAAGCATGCTGCCTATTACAATAAGAAAGCGAAGGACAGAGAATTGGCTGTTGGAGAGAAGGTGCTTCTTCTAATGCCCGGCAGCCAGAATAAATTGCAAATTGGAAGGCAAGGTCCATATACAGTTCTAGAGAAGGTGTCTAGAACAAATTATAAGATAGATAAGAAGGGGAAAGAGAAAATCTATCATGTGAATCTCCTGAAAAAATATCTGGATAGACAAAACCAGGAGGAGACACACCTACTGACCTTGTCTGTTGCAATGGAAATGAAAAAGGAACCACTCACCTCTCATGAATATCCTTTACATCCCTGTGAGACCTCTGCACAGGTAAAAATCAGTATGCACTTAACGAAAAATCAGAGGGAGAGAGTTCAACAGGTTCTGAATGATCATACAGATGTGTTAACGGACCGACCGGGGCATACAAATTTATTAGAGTATGATATGAAACTCATAGACCCAACACCAATCTGTATGAGAGCCTATTCGATTCCGTTCGCTAAGGAAAAAGCTTTGAAGGAGGAGATAGATTATCTGTTGAGAGAAGGAATTATCTCGTACAGTGAATCTCCTTACAGCTCCAGTGTGGTTCTGTTAAGAAAACCCTCTGGAGAACACAGACTGTGTATAGATTACAGGAAACTGAATGCTGTCACAGAAGGTCAGGTGGATCCATTACCTGATACAAATCAGCTGTTTGCCAGGCTGAATAAAGCTAAATATTTCTCTAAAGTGAATCTGAGCAAAGGCTAATATCAGATTCCAAGTAAAGCCGGAGGTTAGACCTTATTTAGCCTTTAGCACCTCGGAAGGACATTATGAATTTAACATGTTGCCATTCGGGCTAAACAATGCACCGAGTGTGTTTTCGAGGATGATGAGAAAATTACTGGATCCCCTGAATAATCCATGCATCACCAACTTCATGGATGATATTCTCATAGCGACTGAAACATTTGAGGAACACATTAACTCTCTGGATATGTTGTGTAATCGACTTAGAGAGACAAATTTGACCGCTAGACCGACGAAATGCTGTGTTGGATGTAAAGAGCTGGAATTCTTGGGACACACAGTACATCAGGGAAACATGACCCCTGACCCCAAGAACCTGGAGAAGTTGAAAAGAGCACCAAGACCACAGACAAAGAAAGATGTGCGATCTTTTGTCTCATTATGTGGTTTCTACCAAAAGTATATTAAAAACTTTAACTCCATATGTGCTCCATTGACTGATTTAACGCGCAAAGGAAATCCTGATAGAATTACTTGGTCAGCGCAGTGTGAATTAGCCTACCAAGAGTTGAAGGAAAAGCTCAAAAGCAAGCCTATTTTGAAATTACCTGACTTGAGTCAAGAATTCATTGTGAGAACGGATGCTAGTAATATAGGTTTGGGTGCAGCTCTATTACAAAGGTCAACTTCACTTGACGGGGAATTAACCCCAGCAGCTTATGCTAGCCGTAAGTTGAACTCAGCTGAACAAAAATATTCAACAAGTGAAAAAGAATGTTTAGCTGTCATATGGGCTATAAAAAAGTTCCAGATTTATCTCTATGGTAAATCCTTTAAGACCAAACAGATCATAAACCACTCGTGTGTCTGTCACAAGCAAGGCATGAAAATGCTAGATTATTACGTTGGTCGTTGCTCCTACAGCCATACCAGTTTACCATAGAATATATTCCAGGCAAAACCAATGTAGGTGCAGATTTTTTAAGCAGACATCCGTACGACGAACATCAGAGTAGTCACCAGGCATAGGTAGTAAATTTATCTATGTGTATTTAGAAGTAGGAACTGACATATGATAGTCTGTTCTAAGTGGGGAGATATGTGGTGAACTTCTAAATACAATATCTAAATTAGAATATAACAGTATAGTGCATAAAGTCAAAGATAGGATAGTACTACAAATTTTCGGCGAGAATTGTAGTCGTCGCCTACGCCTTCAGCGTATTATTTGATATCGCATTGGCCGAACCAAAAAGGGTACCCTATTTTTCAAATTCGTCCTTGAGACAAACGTACCACTTTTCCAAGTTCAATGAAGTATTTGCCTAAAATACATTGTGGAAGGGAAGGGGACGGATAGATAACCAACGCAAATCACGTCTCACATCGTTTCTAAAAATAAAACCAACTTGCTAGCCTTGCCTTAGGCGGTTTTCAAATTACGATGTAAACGTTAGAAAATGTGGACACTACGGTCAGGAAAACACGCTTAGCTCTTGTTGCGAATGACGTAATTCTCGTGTACTACGAAAGACCCTCGTATTAGCTTGAAAGTACATGGAAAAAGAATTGAACAGGAGGTAGTTTAAAAATAAACAACTAACATAGAAAAAAGATAGAATTTTGAACCAAGCCACTTAGCCCCATTAAAATCATATATTCGTGTACCTGAAGACTTGCTGACCAAGAATATGTTGTTCGTTATCTAAATAGTCCATTAAATAATCAAATATTGGTAATAATACATAGAGACTCGGAGATACTGTCAGGTCAAGTCATGTCTGCTTAGATTGGATAGCATATTTTTGGGGGGAAAAAAAATTAGGTGAAAGAAAGGCTAAGATAGTACGATGAAGTGGATTGGATGAAATTTGAAGGAAGCCGAAATAGTATTGGCTAACCTAAATATACAAATATAGTTGGTAATAGTAACACATAGGGGTTTGAGATGTTTTTAAAAAAAATAAAGTTTCATTCAAAAAGAGATGCTTGGTCTCATTGGCCAAAGCCTTTTACTTTAACGAAATAGTAAGCTGCTCGCTGCCATTTAAAAAAAATATTCTGAGGAACAAGCAGCGATGAACAGACTTGTGCTTTGTTTTAAAATAACTAAACAACAGAAAGCAGTCTGAACAGAGGCAGTGATGAAAGTGTGCCATATTCTATTGCCTAATTCATCGTTACTTGTTTATATTTCCTTGATATGTGGTGTCGGCGTCTGTGGCCTAATGGATATGAACGCAGTTTCATAATCCAGATATACCAGGTTCGAAACCTGCTGCAGGCGGTTTGGTAGCAGATCGCTTTGTGTGGATTTTTAACAATGGTATAAGCGCCGTACCGTTCAGAAAGCAATGGCAAACTACTGAATGAAAAAATTGCCTAGAAAAATCACAAACAGCCAATAAAAGCTGGGGTTGATTGTCACGTCCTGTAAAGGATAAGCAACTTACTTTGATATGTGGTAAGATTGATTTTATTGACTTTTAATTAAAAAAGGGTTGTGTATAAGAAAAGGCCATGGAAAAAGATTGTAATTAAATGGTTCCATAGCAGACTTAGGCATGGCCTACATGTTGATCCATCATATAAGGGACTATCTAAGAAGTTTAGAACTACAGGAATATATATATGATGGTCATACAGGAACATTACACCTATCTTATTGCATGGAAAGGATTACTGCAGGAATGACAGAGGCGTAGCATCCATTAGGGAAGAGAAAAGAAAACTGGTACAAATTGTTCCATCAAACTAAAGTGGAGAAGCAGAGTTGTCAGAGAGAGCTGACCATGTTCTTTTGAATGGAATGTATGTTTACATGTAAATAAGGAGGAATTAGTTTGATATTAAGACAGAACCATAACTTGCATTGACAGGGGTTCCTGCTGGCACTTGTCTGGTGCTGGTACTCGATGATAGAGAAATTCAGCACGATTTCTAAGAGTCTCTGGTACCTGATTGTATTAGAGAAGTTCAAGACCAGAGGAGACTGAAGTGTTTGGCCAAACCAACTACAACTGCTGTGATTCCAGGAACCAGATAAGTGCAATATCTGGCCTGGGACAACTTATCACGACTAAAGAAAAATCTCCTGTATAGACCAAAACGTTCCTCCAAAAGACTAACATAAACAATTCTAGTGAAACTAAAGAACATTGGGATGATGTAAATCCCCAACCTGCATCTCAGTACCAGTAGTTAAATAGAGTAATTATCATCAACTTGAAAATTTGTAACAATGTACTATGGACATATTGTCTGTTGTATGTAAATATCTTTATATATATTTGTAAGTATATCTATCCATCTAAGTTGATTCTCATTGAACTGTAGTCCTGACCAAAACAACTTTAGGCTCAGGACCAATAAAGTTTAACAAAAGAATTTTTAAATATAAAATTTAACAGCTGGAGTTAGTTGAGTTTATCATAGTAATTAGTATATGTTTGTATATGTTTTTGTATTGAGATTCGGGACTTCCGGTTCAAGATGTCCGACACAGTTTGTAATTCGAGATTTTGGAGTTTTTTCCCGCTTTACTGCAATTTTTCGTAAGTGATTGACTTGGTACGAGCCATTGGGTTCATGTGAGGAGACTTCCCCCATGTTTTGTGCTACATGCAATGTCTGCATGTTGCGTATATACCTGAATGAGGGCATGATTTTGGAATGTTCAGCTAACGACACTGTCAGCCATCTTGTCATGTCAGAAAATTCTGTTCACAAAAAGATTACGTGTACTTTCTTCACATGCTTTACTATAATGGCGTCATCAACAAATGTCTTCACTTCGTATAAAGCATGTAGTCTTGGTTGACAATCCACCTAAGAGAAGGACAACTTCACACAAACCCAGGTAGGAAAGACTCGTTAGTCCAGAAAGATAGCTCTCATAGGAGAGACAACTCTGATGTAAAACAACTGCTGCCTTGTAGGAAGGTCACGGAAAACCGGAGGCTAGGGAAGCAGTCCCGAACAAATGCATGCTGAAGACGGATGCACTGGGCCGCAAGGCGCACAACATAGTGCAACGCAAACCGCCATGAGATGACAGACACAGATATGACTCAACGAGATAGTGCTCGACCCAAGGAGTCCCGCCAGGTGGGAAGAGTGCCGGACTCCCTGCCTCGAAGGGGTCCACCCAAGGCTACTGGTGGTCACTTATCTCTGCATCGTGCAGCCAGGGCGCAGAATATTAGAGAAAATGAGACTGGACAAAACACCCAGGAAAGAACACTAAATATACTCCAATGGAATGCAGAAGGTGTCCTAAGGAAGAAACTACCGCTCACAAAAAAACTACATGATGAGCACATTGATATAGCCTGCATACAGGAAACACACCTAAATACAAACCACAGATTTTCTGTAAGAGGTTATGAAACCCTCCGGCTTGATAGAGAGGGACACAAGGGAGGAGTACTCATGTTAATCAGAAATTCCTTGCCTAGCAGAGAACTTTCTGTTGCTACAAACGGTCAGGCGGAAATTATAGGAGCTGATATCACGATAGATGATCAGACCGTTAGAGTATACAACCTATATGCCCCCCCAGATAAAGATCTTTCATTAGCCACAATGGAGATTAGGCGCACCAACTGCCTAGTTGTTGGTGATTTCAACAGCCATTCAGAAAGGTGGGGTTACACAAAGGCTGATACCCGTGGCATTGAGGTAGAGGACTGGGAGATTGACTCAAATCTACAACTCATCAATAGAGCAGATGATACACCCAGCTTCTACTCAAGAAGATGGCAATCGACCTCGACACCCGACCTTGCCTTCTCAACAGGAGACATCAACCATAAGATCGAACGCTTTGTGCTCAACCAATTGGCGGGCAGTGACCACAAACCGATCAAATTAATGATCAATATGGAACATACACTCCACCTCCATAACCCCGCTGGAACTACAAAAAGGCCAACTGGAACAAGTTCTCAGCACTGACTGATGAATACTGTGGTTCCATAAACACCCAAAACAAAAGAATTGGAGAAATAGTTGACGGATTTAACAAAGCAGTTCTGAAAGCTGCCCTGGAATCAATACCAAGAGGGGCGAGGAAAGATTATAAGCCGTACTGGACAGAAGAACTCAATGAACTGGAAGAACAGGTAACAGAGGCCAGAGATGTAGCAGAACAGGTCAAAACAGTTGAGGCAAACATCGCCTACAAAGCTATCTCTGCAAAATACAGGAAATGTTAAACTGTTCAGCCAAAAATAGTTGGATCAAAACAACAGAAAGTCTTAACCTCGACAAAGATGGAAGAAAATTATGGAGGCTCGCCAAAGTCTTAAATAATGAGGAATGCAAAAATAAGGAAATAGCCCTACAACAAAATGAAAAAATACTCACAAAGAAAGAGGTAGCTAATGTTTTTGCTCAAAAATTCTCACTTGAGAGCCAGATAAATATTCCACTGGACAGAAAACAGGAAATTTCCAAAGAGCAAGAAATTTACCAAAATATACCAACTGTTCCAGAAGAGCATATGACAACAAACCTCACCATGAGAGAGCTAGAGACAGCCATCGTATCCCTTAAGCAAAGAAAGTCACCTGGAAAAGACAGGGTAACAAATGACATGCTTAAAGAGCTAGGGCCTAAAGCCAAGAAAGTACTCCTCAAGATTATGAACTATAGCTGGAAGCGTGGAATAGTACCACAAGCCTGGAAAGAAGCAATACTAGTTCCAATCCCCAAAAAGGACAAAGACCGAATGGACCCCAACAGCTACAGACCCATCAGCCTTCTAAGCTGCACGGGAAAGCTTATGGAGAGAATGATCAATACCAGATTAAGCTGGCACCTCGAAGAAAAACAAATTTTACTGCACCAACAGGCAGGCTTCAGGCAACATAGGTCTACAGAGGACCAAGTCACCTACATTGCACAGGAAATCGAAGATGCTTTCCAAGAAAGAAAGCACACTTTAGCAGTCTGGGTAGATATGGAGAAAGCATTTGATAAAGTTTGGAAAGATGGGCTAAGAGTTAAAATGCTTAAATATGGAGTCTGTGGAAGAATGTATAACTGGATCAGCAACTATCTAACAAACAGAACAGCTAGAGTGCAGGTGCACGGGCAGTTAAGCAAAAAGACTACAATGGAACATGGAGTTCCACAGGGTGGGGTCCTTTCCCCAACACTCTTCCTCATATATATAAATGATATAACAGAAAACATCCACAAGAATGTCCACAACTCCCTCTACGCTGATGACCTGGCCATGTGGACTTCAGAACAATACATCTCCACAGCAAGAGTGCGCATGCAGGATTCACTGCTAGCCCTTGAAAGTTGGTCCAAAAAGTGGTTGCTCAAAATAAATGAACAAAAAACTACACACACTATTTTTACCTTGTCAAATAAACCACAGCAAGCAAAGCTGCAATTAAATGGACAGGCAGTACGAGGAGATGAAACACCAACATACTTAGGAATCACACTAGACCGCCGAATGACATGGAAATCACAGATTAACAAAATACAGGTAAGGGCAAAACTTCGCATGGCCATCATGAAAAAGTTAGCAGGTACCACATGGGGTGCTGATGAGAATATCCTCAAAAAGCTGTACACAGGCAGAGTCAGACCTGCTATGGAATATGGCATCACAGCTTGGTCGACGGCAGCAAAGTCAAATTTTGACAGAGTAAACAGACTCCAAAACCAAGCAGCACGTATTATAACAGGGGCCCTAGAGTCTACACAAATCAACCATATGGAAAACATCACAGGGCTACAGTCAATGGAGGATAGACGTGACAGCAGAGTCTTAAAACAAGCTGAAAAAATTTAAGAGGCTCGAAGGACACCCCATGTACCAAAGAATGAATAGGCTAGGAAGAGGCAGGCTCAAGCGAACTAACTTTGTCGCCCAAGCAAAAGAAAAAATTAACAATAATACCATACTAGCTAGCTCAGTTGCAAAGAAAATCCCAACAAGCTCAACTATCCCACTGTGGAAAATAAGATGCTTTCCTGAGTTAAAATCTGATATTCCAGGCATTGAAGGTAAGGGAACACAGACAGAAACACAAAGAAAGTGTATAGCAACCAAGTATATTGACCAAAGATTTCCAGCGAAGCTTTGGACACATGCATATACTGATGGTTCGGCAACAAATGCAGTTGAAAATGGGGGTGCCGGCATCCTCATAAAATTAAAGAATAGAATTCACTCTATGGCAATTGCCACTGGAAAATACTGCAACAACTTCTGTGCTGAATGTTACGGCAGATTTATTGGCATGGTCTGCTAGAGGTTAACAGCATCTGATTTTAGGGGTTACAACGTGTAATGTAATGTAAAAGTATTATTGGTCTAGTGAACGCTGTGACGTTTCAGCGTTAGTTGTCACGCACGGTGACCAAGAGACGAGACCCTTTTCTAGACGACCGTCGAACCGATAAGACGTGTCCTTGGAATGTTTTATTGCCGGGCTTATATTGCCGCACAATTATAGTACATTAAATAATGGACATGGGTCAGTCCAATGTGATAACGAAGAAAGATGAAGGTACAGGTTAGTAATTGACTAAACCTTGTCAACGTGAATATATAGTCCGCCTTAGTTATTCTAATGCCAGACGCATAATCTCACTGTCGGTGTATTGGATTTTCCAACCACGCGTGCATACAGTTATGCGGTTCTGACTACTATGTTTTCAAGCTAGGAGACAAAGGACTGATTTGTAAAGGAATAATATTTGAAGTATGAACTGCAACTTATTATTTATAATTCTTCATGATGACCATGTGTAAACTGTTCTTGTATGGAATCGATATAATAAATGTTTGTGGACTCGAGAAAGGACTTATCAAATCTATAACGTCAGAATTTGACTGTATGATGAAGTTGTCAATATTATATCCCACCTTCGCGTACTTCACCATCAAGAGCACGATCTCATAATTTACTGAGAAAAGACAATGGATAATTATATGTAAACGTAAATAGAAGAGCCAGTATAAACCAGCCCCATTAACAGTGTTAACGGCAACAGTGAGAAGCCAACGGTAACAGTGGTTGGCCATCGCGGGGACGAAAAAAAAAAAAAGATTTTCTTGTTTACATGTGTTGCCAACTGTTTACCATTACAAGCAAGTCACATGATCTGCATAACACTACGTTGAACACATGACTACGCAATGCAACTCTGACGTCACTACATCGTGCGTAGATGCCGCGCTTCGAAAGGAACAACCGTCAACTCATTCCAGTTTTGATTAATATTTGCTTAATCAAGAAGACCAGACAAGAGAATACTGTGATCAGCCAATCATGAGCAAACAGTACTAGGCACTAGTCTAGTCCGTTGACGAATTTGCCATCGCCGGAGCCTTCAAAAGATAAGTTTAGACCTAGGACGATTGTCATTCATTAACACACTAACGAGTCCATACCATTTTGCAGGCATGTCCTCTCTATTAATTGTTTATCGATGTTCTATCTGTTTCTTTTTGTCCGTTGATGTTGTCCGTTATTTGCGGGTATGGATGGGCGGCGGTTCATAATGAATAAAAATGGCTCTCAGGATGCCGATATTCATTTTGAATGTTCCTAAGGCTGTGAATTAATAGCACCTCGCGAAGAAAGCGTCGAATTATCGTTATCGGTGATCGTTCGGGTTCGGTCTTGCATTAATTCACTTTGCATGTTAGGTGTATAGTCATGTTTTAACTGTTGTATTCATGTGTATTTGGTTCTTGGATTTTATTCATTTGCAGTCCTATGTTCGTAAGCTATCTTGTTATTCTGATCTAGCTATCTTTTATTTTAATTAAATGTATTGTATTAACGTCAAATGAGTCCTGTGACGTCATCTTTCATAGTACAAAATATGTTCGTTTCCTCAGTTAACCTTCACCCTTCTACATTTCCGGTTAGTACACTTGGTTTTATAATAGCATTTATTTTTTGTGAAAATGTCACTTTTGTATTGTGCTCCTGTTCTGTAATCCTTGGTTAACCCATTTGTATTGTTTGTATTCATTACATATTTTATTAATTTAATATTAATGCTATAATTTCTTCATTAATTATAGTGTAGATGAATATGATGAAATTTTTATAAGCTTTGATGAGGAATTAGGGACTTTGCACATATTTGCAGTAGTGGTCCTAGAAATGGGCAATGCACTTTATGCCTCATGATTAAGGCATAAATTATAATGATTAATTATTAAAACTTTATAACATATTAATACATATCTAATATAACTTAGTACACTTTCTCAGTACTATATTGTGAACTTAGTGACAATTAAGACTAATTATTTGGGGATAATACACATAATTATTAATATTAAGCGCTTGATATAATTTCAGCAGCTTATATAATTAACTATCATAACTATTTATGATAGATATTCAGTGAGTATATATATAATATTTCTACAAAATATTATAGTTTGTGGAACTTATACATAGCAATACAGTAATATTATTATCGACATAGATTACATTGTCGATTACAAGACATAAGTAAATAAATACTTAAATAATTAAACTCCAAGAATGCTTACCTTGGACCATTTCATTAAAATTGGAAAAGATTGTAATAAAAAGGGAGAGGCACTCCTTGAATTTGCTGAACAACAACTGTCAAGATATAAGGCAGAGATGGAAGAACTTGAAAGAAAGGAGGCTAAAAAGAAAGCTGAATTAAGACAAGAAGAAGAAAGAAAGGTGGCAAGAGATGAAATCCTACGGATTGAAGAAGAGAATAAATTGAAACGACAAGAAATCATACTGCAGCAAGAAATGGAACTGCAACGGCTTAAATTGGAAACAGCAAAACTTAATTCGCAGAGTGCTGCATCAAGCCAAAATGATAATGCTCAATCTGGATCTTCATCCACCCGACTTAAGGGCAATTATTACTTTAAACTACCACCATTCAAGTTACACATGGATGACCTTTCATCGTGGCTGGCGCGCTTTGAGGATATATGTAAAGTCAATAACCTTGACAAAACTGCATGGGCACTTAAACTTAAGGAATTTCTGGATGGCGAACCTGCAAGTGCAGCACAAAATATAGATCCAACATTATCCACAGACTATGAGGCCATTAAGACGTTGTTATTACGCCGTTTCCACTTGAACGAAGAGTCATGTAGATTACGTTTTAAAAGTTTGTTGCCAGATAACAATAAAGATTTCACAGGTTTTATTGCTAACATACGCAATACTTTTAACAGATGGGCTGAACTGGCAGGTGTCAACAAATCTTACGACAAGTTAGTCGATTTGTTATTGAGGGATAAAGTATTATCTTCTGTCAGCCCACCATTCTTTGCTTATCTGCAAGAAAGAAAAACCAGAATCTATTGATGAGTTAGAAAAAATTTCTTTAAATTACTGCACAGCTCATCCGAATGCTAATATTTCTGGCTCGTTGACAAGAGAACCACTTCCTGTAGCCTCCAATATGGCATATCATAATCATAACAAACCTAGAACACACAGTGTGGACAGAGGTAGGTTCAAAGGAAACTATGACATTAATTTTCATAAGGGACAGAATAACTTTAACAATAACTTTAATAGAGGAAGACAACAAACCAGAAATTATTCACCTCAGTCAAGATACAACAGTAATCCACGTAACTCAAGTTATAATCGTTCATATAATTATAATAATGGTAACAAGTGGAACAATAGCGATAATTATAACTCGAGACATCGAGATAACAGTTACAATAGAGGACAACGGGATAATTCATCTAATTATTCTCGTCATCGTTCTCATTCTCATAGATCGACAAATTATAACCATAATACAGGGGCAGCCGTTACTACTGCTACAACCCCTGGTGTTGAGAGTTCACCTACTGATAACAAAATACAGTCTTCATCTACTTGTTTTGCAATGAATTATAACGTGGCAAATAGTTGCCCAACATGTAATCTTATATTTCAGAAAGCAAAAGAGACAGTTCTGAACTGCGGACACATTCTACCAGAAGTCAGTCTAGCAGTCAATGATGGAACAGGCTCGCTGATCTTCAACAGAGGAAAAGTTAATGGATCCATCGTCTCAGTCTTAAGAGATTCGGGATCGACCACGATCGGAATCCGTCAGACACTTGTTCATCCGAATTGTGCAACTGGAGAACATGTCAGGTGTATGACCTTTGGTGGAACCATAGAATGTTATCCAACTGCTATTATCTATCTTGAAAACACCCTTTTTCACAGGCAACGTTAAAGCATGCATGTTAAGAAACCCAATTGCCGACCTTATGGTGGGATGCATACACGGGAGTAAAGATTGCACACCAGAAGAGATTATTGAATGGGAAAAAAAATAATCTATGCATCGGAAATGCAGCAATAACCAGAGCACATACAAAAAAATTAGAGACTATGGACACTGAAAACAAGGAAACAGACGATCATGAAAGTATCGAGATTCATTCTGCTATTGACCGAGTATCCTTTGCTGCAAAACAGAGGGAAGACAGGTCACTAACAAAATTTTTTTCACTGGTCAACAAAGCTGACAATCTTGCTATGAACAAAAATAATAGTCATTGGTTTAGCATTAAAAATGACATTTTATTAAGATGTTTTATGGATAAAACTCAGATAAGACAACAAGTCATGGTACCTTTTGCTTTTAGACGGTACATACTTCAACACGCACATGATTCTAAGTGTGCAGGTCACATGGGTTATACTCGTACACGTTCGCGAGTATTATCGTCTTTTTTTTGGCCGGGAGTATCACGAGATATTTCACAGTACGTACGCTCCTGTACGATATGCCAAGAAGTGAAAGCACGGGGAGCCTTTCACACGGCGCCTATTCAGGCTTGTGACATATCTGTGAGACCTTTCGACAAAATGGCCATTGATATCATTGGCCCACTTTTACCATCAGCCAGAGGACATAGATTTATTCTCACTTGCATCGATTTATGCACACGATGGCCAGAAGCCATCCCATTAAAAACAACAACACCACAGATGTAGCTGATGCACTACACCTTATCTTTTCTAGAGTAGGTTTTCCTAGAAAACTTTTGTCAGATCATGGTTCTCAATTTATATCTGAGACTATGACAGAGGTAATGAAGACTTGGCAAATAGATAGAAATCTCAGCAGCATTTATCACCCAATGAGTAATGGTGCTGTAGAAAGACTTAACCGCACACTCAAACAAATGTTACATAAAGTTACAGTTAACCATCCACACGACTGGGACAGAGTTCTACCAGCTGTGTTATTCGCTTATCGAGAGGTGCCACATGAACAAACTGGCTTCTCTCCATTTCAACTAGTCTTTGGCGCTCCACCAAGAGGTCCTATGGGACTAATAAAAGACTTATTGATTGACTCCGAGATGACTCAGGATACCCAGTCATCCTATGAGTATGTAATTAATCTCCGGAATAACATTATTGATGCCTGTAAAATGGCAACAGCTTCATCTGAGGCTGCGAAAGAGAAAGCTAGAACTTTCCAAAACAGTAATAGACGATTACGTCAATTATTTCCAGGAGATCAAGCTTATGTGTTATTGCCACATAACAATAATAAACTACTAATCTCGTGGAACGGTCCTTACCAGGTTATCAATAAGATTTCTGATGTTGATTATGTCCTGGACATTAAGGGACATCACAAAATATTTCACATAAATATGCTCAAGCAATTTCATACTCGACCTGAACATCTACAAGCTATTTTTCATGAACTAGATGACACTTTCGTACCTAGATGTCACTATTCTAATTTGTCTGTTATCCAGGAAGAAGAATCATCTTTTCCTGAGGTACAGTTAGCATTACCTGTACCTGTAGTACAGCCTAGTGAATCTTGGCGGGATGTAACCATCTCCTCGTCAGTTACACCGCAACAGCATCAACAGATAGCTGAACTTCTACAATCCTATCAAGATGTGTTAACCGACATTCCAGGTCGCACATCAGTCATTAATCATGACATCACTCTTAATGATGATACTCCAATTCGGGTACATCCATATTCTGTTCCTCTACACTTTCTTACTAAAACTACTAAGGAACTTGAACAGATGTTATCTTTAGGAATTATCGAAACTAGTAATTCCCCATTTTCTTCTCCATTAGTTATTGTCCGAAAGAAGGACAATAACATTAGACTATGCGTCGACTATAGAAAATTAAATGCACAAACGATAGTTGATAGCGAACCACATCCACTTCTCGATGACTTACTGCCACGTCTATCGACAGCAACTATATTCACTAAGATAGACTTAACTAAAGGTTATTGGCAGATACCACTAACCAAAAAAGCCAAATACTACCCAGCGTTTTCAACTCCGCTAGGTCTATACCAGTGGAATGCGATGCCTTTTGGGCTTGTTAACGCTCCAGCTACCTTTGTTCGCATGATGCGACACATTTTTTCAGGTAGACCAGACATTATTACATACATAGATGACATATGCTTATTTAGTTCATCTTTTGAGGAACATGTTTTGGGTCTCGAATACGTTTTGGATACATTAAGAAATAACAATTTAACTGCTAAACCCACAAAATTACAAGTAGCGTTTCACGAAATAACTTTTTTGGGTCACATTATTGGAGCAGGATATATCCGAACACTACCCAGTACAGTTTCAAAAATTTTAAACATTTCCGTTCCTCAAACGAAGAAACAGGTTAGAAGCTTGTTAGGTCTAGTCCAATATTACAGTAGATTCGTACCTAACCTGTCATCCATCACGGCTGTATTGTCCTCATTACTGAGGAAGGACATGCCAGTGAAGGTGACATGGACTAATGAGTGTAATAATGTATACCTTAATATTATTAATATCTTTTCAAACCCACCTATTTTGAGACTTGTTGATGCTTCCAAAAAGTTTTTATTCTCCGCACAGATGCGAGTAACTACGGAATTGGCGCATGTTTGCTCCAATACCATGACGACATCCTCCATCCAAACTTGTACGTGTCACGAAAACTGAAACCACCAGAAGTGAAATACTCTACCGTTGACCGCGAACTTTTAGCCGTCGTGTGGGCGATAACCAAACTTGAGAAATTTCTACTGGGAGCCCCTTTCGTAGTACAAACTGATCAAAGGGCCGTAGCATCACTACGACGGGCGAATCATAAAAGTCCAAAGCTCACCAGATACTCTATTCTCCTTCAACCATTCAACTTTACGATTGAGTACATCTATGGGACAGACAATATCGTCGCAGACGCACTATCTAGAAATCCTTTGGATGTATAGCAATCAACACTGACACTTTTCTAATACGTCAACCGAAATTACGTGTCACAGAAGAATGAATCCTATCGCGAAATTCTTAACATGGAGATAAACCTTTGCTTACAATTCAACTAAATAACTTGTACAGACGATTGCGAAAACGAAATGAACTAAATCAAATGACACTATGGTCGTATTTACACCAGAACTTTGTGTGAATTTCATTTATGACAAAACTATTGGACACATTTCCTTGCATCAAGTGAAAATAATAGAAAACACTATCAAAGTAACTCAGTATGCGACATGAACAATTGTCAATAGCTTCGATTCTCATGAACTGAAACATTTAAATATTTTGTTTGTTAATCGGAATTCACAATGATCAAGCCTACGTATGGATCATCATATCCAACTTTCATTAATTTTACTTAATTACGTTAACATACTGGAACATAACATAAAAAGGAGAGATAAATATGAAGAAAATGAAATGAAATTTGAAGATGAAAAAAAAATTTTGAAAGAAGAAAAAAAATAAGATCTCACATGATTCTTAGATAATGTTATTGTATGTAACTATTATGTTTATTAATTAGGTTGATACATTACATACTATATTATTGTTTAAATTAGTTAGATAGGTTTAACAACTTAATACTACACTTATTTAATTTCCAACACACATAATTAAGTTAAATTTATACATTACTGTCTTTCGTTACTTTACTTTTCCTTTATTTATTTTTTCTACTTAACATATCCCTTCAGTTCTCTCACATTAGATTTGCAATAACTTTATTTTGATTACACACTCAATATAATTAATTAATTAAATTTTAACTCGTTAAATTAGTCTGACATGACAGTTCATTGCGACATATTTTAATTTAATTATTTAATAGATATCAACATTAGTCATTTATGTATAACACTTATGTATAATATGATTATTAATATATTAGATGACTGTTACTGAGTCGACATGACCACACGACACTGTTTCTAAACAGAAAATCGTAGTCCATATGCCGCATTGTTGGTTAAATTTTTCGATATTGTTAAATTTTTTTTTTTTTGGTATTCATTCAGATAGGTTTTTGAAAAAAAAAAAAAAAAAAAAATCTATCTAATAGATTTTTTTTTTTTTTTTTCCCCCAGTGGACAGGGAATTGTTACGGCAGATTTATTGGCATGGTCTGCTAGAGGTTAACAGCATCTGATTTTAGGGGTTACAACGTGTAATGTAATGTAAAAGTATTATTGGTCTAGTGAACGCTGTGACGTTTCAGCGTTAGTTGTCACGCACGGTGACCAAGAGACGAGACCCTTTTCTAGACGACCGTCGAACCGATAAGACGTGTCCTTTGGAATGTTTTATTGCCGGGCTTATATTGCCGCACAATTATAGTACATTAAATAATGGACACGGGTCAGTCCAATGTGATAACGAAGAAAGATGAAGGTACAGGTTAGTAATTGACTAACCCTTGTCAACGTGAATATATAGTCCGCCTTAGTTATTCTAATGCCAGACGCATAATCTCACTGTCGGTGTATTGGATTTTCCAACCACGCGTGCATACAGTTATGCGGTTCTGACTACTATGTTTTCAAGCTAGGAGACAAAGGACTGATTTGTAAAGGAATAATATTTGAAGTATGAACTGCAACTTATTATTTATAATTCTTCATGATGACCATGTGTAAACTGTTCTTGTATGGAATCGATATAATAAATGTTTGTGGACTCGAGAAAGGACTTATCAAATCTATAACGTCAGAATTTGACTGTATGATGAAGTTGTCAATATTATATCCCACCTTCGCGTACTTCACCATCAAGAGCACGATCTCATAATTTACTGAGAAAAGACAATGGATAATTATATGTAAACGTAAATAGAAGAGCCAGTATAAACCAGCCCCATTAACAGTGTTAACGGCAACAGTGAGAAGCCAACGGTAACACTGAAGCAGAAGCCCTGAAACAGGCAGCTGAAACTCTTATTGAATGCAAAGCACAGGCAGAAAAACAGATAGTAATCTTTTCAGATGCCCTCTCAATAATATCAGCGCTGAAGAGCCACCAAACTAAAGGATTGAAAGATCTGATAATCTCCCTTGAAAGACTGGCCGAATGCTTCAAGAAGTGCACTATCCAGTGGATACCAGCCCATTGCAACATACCAGGAAATGAAGAGGCAGATAGACTTGCTAAAGAAGGAGGTGCCTTACAGCAAAATGATATAGAGACAACTTACGCAACGGCAAAGACCACTATAAAGGCTACATTCAAGTCCAAATGGGAAAGAGAGCACCTGGGACATTTGAAAAATGACGCATATCATCAACTATCCAGAAAAGAACAGGTCATCATTTTTCGACTGCGCACTGGGCACAACAGATTGAGATACCATCTGTACCACAAATACAAAATTGGTGCAAGAGATCTCTGCACCTGCGGTACCAGCCCGATGACAGTCGAACACCTGCTGCAGTACTGCCCAACCTACAGTAATGAACGGGGTAGCATATGGCAACAACCTACTTCTGTCAACGAAAAACTGTTTGGAGATGTCGGGAACCTTGAGTTGACTGCTGCCTTTATTAGAGTCATAAATGTGGAAGTCTGAAGGCGAACGAGGAAGAAGAAGAAGAAGAAGTATTGAGATTCTTTAACAACACTCTTACAATACCCTAGACACTTTATGTAGCTTTCAGTCACGCTAGTCAATAAAAATATAACTTAGAGTGAGATCGTAGCGTGGTAACAAGAAAGGTACTCTATAACACAACTGTCCATTGTTTACCTCAGAGACCTTCACAGTTGATCTCACTCAAGTACAACTATATGCACACCATTCGTCTTAACATCAAAACCCACCACAAAGCAGGAGACGAAGTACTGTTCGGTTCTGGTGAATGAGTGCTGAGGGGTACTATGATCACTTAGCAATTATAGTTTTATCTAATGAAAGACTACAGATTTGTTTAGCGAACATGTTTATAGCATCAGGTGTCATACGTGGGTGGGTGTCAACCCTGTTTCCTCCCGCTGTTGACGACAGTAGTTCATCGTAAGCACAAGCTGACAATCCTGTGCCTGTTGCATATTACATAAAAGTTCCATAAGCCCTAGCCTAACATGCAATTGTTCTTATGGGTTTTTGTACTTTTCATGTCGTGATCAATTTAGCTTCTCAAGACGAAGATGCACGTTTAATCGATGTCAAGAATGACAGTAATTCAAAGTATTGTGAAATGATTCGTGATATTTAAATCAGTATTGTTATAACCTGTTAAACCATGATAGTATGAGTTACATATCTAATTAGTGGTAGCCGCGGTAGCGCAGTGGTTAGTGCACTGGCTTCTTAGCTGGGCGGTCCTGGTTCGATTCCCAGTTGAGGTGGGATTTTTTAGACCACAAACGGCTCCGGAGTTGACCCAGCTTCATGAACTGGGTATCAGAGCGACTCTGAGAAGGTTAAGGCGACCGTCGTGATGCTGACCACATCACCCCTAGTGTGCCGCTGGTCAAGAAAATATGGGCGTAACACTATATTCCCAACATGCCTCAGTTTGTATGTAACGGAACCCTTTACCGTTACCTTTTTATCTAAAATTAGTGAGATTAATTGTAAAGTAATAAAATTATATATTTACATGAACTAAGTGCATATACATTATATATGTTTATCGCAAGTTGACTAGGATTCAACTGCGACGGAGACTTAAATGTAAATTGAAACAATCATTCCACACAGAATGATGCTTAATACCAGCTCACACACAGAATGATGCATACTACCAGCTCACACACAGAATGATGCATACTACCAGCTCAATAGAAGAGAACAAGTGGTAATCTTCAGACTCCGCACTGGCCACAACAGATTGAGATACCATCTATTCAACAAGCTAAAGATAGGAACTACCGATCAGTGTAACTGTGGGACTGATAAAATGACTGCTGAACATCTGCTTCAAAGTTGCCCCTTATATGCGGTACAGAGAAAACGCACATGGTTTCGTGGAAAAGCTATACGGAGATTCAAATAGCCTCAAACTGACTACTGCTTTCTTTGAGAACATTCAAGTAGACGTCTGAGAGTGTACTTCTTCTTCTTCTTCCTCGTTCGTCCTGAAAAGGACGTTGGTTGCGTTGTGTCTGTTTACAGCGGAGCTGCGATATCTGCGCCTTTCGGCCGGCACATCCGACATCAGCACGGCATTTTTTGGGACCGGGTTTGCCTTCCCTCTTCGATCCCTACTCTCTCAGCCAGACTGCAGTGATGCAGCCTGTTTCCAGGACCCCCACGTGGAGGTGGAGTAGGGTCTTGGTCAGCTCTGGTTTGCTGACCCTGACGCCAGCAGTCAAGCTATGGGTCGCTGACTGCATTCTCTATTGCTGCGTCTTAGAAGAAACAATCTGAAATTGTGAAAAATAGCAATAATGTAGGTTATGAAGCTTCTGATTAAAAAATTAGCGACATTTCTAAAATTATGATTTATAATCCTTCAGCGGTGGGTTCCCTCGGATCCCGCACTTGAAGACCTCTTTTGTCTTATTATTATTATTTTGTTGGGTAAGACATGGCACGGATCAGGAGGAATTCGTATTTGGTAGTTGAAGGCCGATGCTTCGTTGGTAGCTAAAGGATTATTAACTGATTGATTGACTGAATATACAAAATAGTAATCTATAATTGCTTTGTACAATAACATCTTTGAATAACATCTAAAAATGTGCTATCACTTGTGCCAAAGTAGTGTGCGTACACTAACAACACTTTACACGGCATAATATTACTATGTGGATTACGTTTTGTCCTGTTCAAGGGAAACAACCTAAAAAATACAAAAAGAAAAACGTAAAAATAACAAAGACTAAATGTTGTTTGAAATACAACGCAGAAATGTAAATTAAAGAAACGTTTTATTGTTTACTGAAACTAGTGATCTGTTTAAAATTTCTATTCTGTTTAATGAATGAAATAATTGCTACTAAACTCTCACAGATGTGATTTGGACTTAACACTAGTAAAATCTATCCACACATTATTTTCACTCATCTATAACTTTAAAACTAAATCTAATGTCCTGGAAGAAGGATCTCTCCTTGGGGGGGGAAACACATCTATGGGTTTTGGAGTTCGCTGGGGTGGGGAGGGGGGAGTGGAGTTTGAATATGCCCAATGGGCTGATCACCCGTTGGCTTGTCACACCGATTACGGAAACAACGGCAGATGGATCTATTTGTTGTTGCCCTAAAGACGCCGCTAGGCGTGATGGGAAACTACAACAGAGAAAATCAATCTGCTGTTGCCCTTAAGACTCCACAAGGCGTGATGGCCTCTGACTGCTTGGTCGGTCTTTGGCTAAGGACGGAAGAAGAAGAAGAAGAAAAATAAGAAGAAGAATTAAGAATAAGAAAAAGAAGAAGAAGCAGAAGAAGAATTAAGAATAAGAAAAAGAAGAAGAATTAAGAATAATAATAAGAAGAAGAAGCAGAAGAAGAATTAAGAATAAGAAGAAGAAGAAGAAGAAGAAGGTGACGAAGAAGAAGAAAAAGAAGAAGAAGAAGAAGAAGAAGAAGAAAAAGAAGAATTAAGAATAAGAAAAAGAACAAGAAAAAGAAGAATAATTAAGAATTAAAGAAGAAGAAGAAGAATTAAGAATAAGAAGAAGAAGAAGAAGAGAAGAAGAAGAAGAAGAAGAAGAAGAAGAAGAAGAAGAAGAAGAAGAAGAGAAAGAAAAGAAAAGAGAAAAAGAAGAATAGAAGAAGAAGAAGAAGAATAGGAGAAGAAGAAGAATTAAAAATGAATAGACGAAGAAGAAGAAAAGAAGAAGAAGATTAAAAAGAGGAGAAGAAGAATAGAAGAAAAAGAATAGGAGAAGAAGAAGAATAGGAGAAGAAGAAGAAAAATAGAAGAAGAAGAATAGAAGAAGCATAGAAGAAGAAGAATAGACGAAGAAGAAGAAGAATAGAAGAAGAAGAAAGAAAGATAACGAAGAAAAGAAAGAAAGAAGAGACAAGAAAAACAAGGAAACTTCCAGAAGAAATTGGTAAACTGAATGAATAGAAAGTTGTAGAGGATGGTAGAGTAATTGAAGATTGAAGAATAGTAAGTCTTGTAAGTTGGAAAAGATTGATGGGGATGAATTGACAGAAGTTGTAGAGTTGATGTATGAGTAGGTATTGTTTAAGCACACATCCACTATACATTATTTGGGGCTGTTGGTGGAGTTACGGTTGGGTTTTGGTTGGGTGGTAGAGGTTCTTGTTGGGTACACTTGGTGGGGGGGAGGTTTGGGCTGCACGGGGTGGTTGTTAAGGGTTGCGGTGTATGGGGATAGCTTATGTATATGGTTTTGGTTTCTAGGTACACAGGTGGGTATGGGTCTGGAAAAACAGGTGTTTAATAGGTGTTTTAATTTTGTTGGTGGAAGAGAAGGTATCTGCACTGAAAGTCTTGGTTTGAAAAAATAGAGGGGGAGGGGTGGCAGGGAAAAAGGCGTGGGCGGAAAATGGCGGAGTTTTAACACATAATTTATATTCTTCTGCTATATAGAAGAGTTCCCCTAGAGCCTGTTCGCACACACGTTTAGTTATTTTCCTAAAAGAAATTATCCTCCACCGAAATCTAAGACATTTATTATTTAAGTAAAGCCTAAAATAATAAAATGCCGTATTTTATATTATTTTTTTTTCTTTTCAAACTCTCAGACCCCCTAAAAGACCATAGGAGCGCCCGCCTGTCTTCTAGGAAAAAGAATCCCATTGCTACAGCAGTAGTGAGACGTCTTCTCCCAACTCCCCTCACCATTTCTTCGCCCGCTCCCTATTTATGCCCTGCCTCAGATGATTTTATCCCTATAGGACTAAAACAACCCTGGCCTTAAATGGTTACTCTGGAAGAGAACATCATGAGAAATAGCCAGCAGGACACACCTGAAAGCCCTAGAGAAGAAGCTCTGGGAATGGTCTCGACGCTCTCCCGAACCTGAAAAGAAAACTAAATTAAAAACAACTGATACCCCTTTGAAAAACTGCCTCTGGATCTGAAACTCGTGCTCCCAACCTTGTCTGCTTCTGGGAATGTTTTTGGATTCTGGACGACCGTCCGGGTTCCAGGAAGATAGAAGATTTTTTTTGAAAAAGAATAAAAAGAAGAAAAAGAAGAAGAAGAAGAAAAAAAAAAAAAAAAAGAAGAAAAAGAAGAAGAAGAACAAGAAGAAAGAAAGAAGGAAAAAAGAAGTAATTAAGAATGAAGAAGAGAAGAAAAGAAGAAGAAGAAGAAGAAGAACATAAGAAGAAGGGCAAGGTAAAGAAAAAGAAAGGAAGAGAAAAAATGAAGAAGACAAGAAAGAAGATGAAGAAGTGCAAAAGAAGAAAAAGGGACAGGAAAGCTAATGACGGAAGACTGAGAAAATGAAAACAGATAGAAGAATGAAAGAAAAGGAAGAAGTAACCAACTCCCCCTGAAAGGAAACCAACGAAGAAGAAGAAGAAGAAAAAGAAGAAGAAATACGAAGGGAAGAAAAAAGAAAAAAAAGTAAAAAAGAAGAAGAAAAAAAAAAAAAAAAGAAGAAAAGGGCCCCCCGCCCTTAAAGCCCCCCCCCTAAAAAGAAGAAAAAAAGAAAAGAAAAAAAAAAGCCCAAAAGAACCAGAAAAAGAAGCCCCCCCTCCCCCCCGATAAGAAGAAAAAAAAACGCCCGTCCCTCCCCACCCCCAAGCCCCCCTCCCCCCCCCCCCGCCGCCCCCCCCCCTCCTCCCCGAAGAAGACCGAAAAAAACAGAAAAGAGAAAAAACACCCCCCCCCGCCCCCCCCGCCCCCCCCCCCCCCCCCCCCCCCCCCCCCCCCCCCCCCCCCCCCCCCCCCCCCCCCCGCCCCCCCCCCCGCACCTCCCCCCCCGCCCCCCCACCGCCCCCCCCCCCCCCCCCCCCCCCCTCCCCCCCTCCCCCCCCCCCCCCCCCCCCCCCCCCCCCCCCCCCCCCCCCCCCCCCCCTCCCGCCCCCCCCCCCCCTCCCCCCCCCCCCCTCCCCCCCCCCCCCCCCCCCCCCCCCCCCCCTCCCCCCCCCGCCCCCACCCCCCCCCCCACCCCCCCCCCCCCTCCCCCCTCCCCCCCCCCCTCCCCCCCCCCCCCCCCCCCCCCCCCGCCCCCCCCCCCCCACGCCCCACCCCCCCCCCCCCCCCCCCGCCCCACCCCCCCCCGCCCCCCCCCCCTCCCCCCCAAACCCCCCCCGCCCCCCCCCCCCCCCCCCCCCCCCCCCCCCCACCCCCCCCGCCCACCCCCCCCCCCCCCCCCCCCCCCCCCCCTCCCCCCCCGACCCCCCCCCCCCCCCCCCCCCCCCCCCCCCCCCCCCCTCCACCCCCCCCCCCCCCCCCCCCCCCCCCCCCCCCCCTCCCCCCCCCTCCCTCCCCCCAACCCCCCCCCCCCCCCCCCCCCCCCCCCCCCCCCCCCCCCCCCCCCCCCCCCCCCCCCCCTCGCCCCCCCCCCCCCCCGCACCCCCCCCCTCCCCCCCCCCCCCCTCCCCCCCCCCCCCCCTCCCTGCCCCCCACCCTCCCCCCCCCCCCCCCCCCCCCCCCCCCCCCCCCCCCCCCCCCCCCCCCCCCCCCCCCGCCCCCCTCCCCCCCCCCCCACCACCCCCCCCCCCCGCCACTCCCCCGCCCCCCCCCCCCCCCACCCCCCCCCTCCCCCCCCCCCCCCCCCCCCCCCGCTCCCCCCCCCCCCCCCCCCCCCCCCCTCCCCCCTCTCCCCCCTCCCTCCCCCCCCTCCCCCCCCCCCCCCCCCCCCCATCCCCCCCCCTCCCCCCCCCGCACCCCCACCCCCCCTCCCCCCCCCCCACTCCCCCCCCCCCCCCCCCCCCCACCCCCCCCCCCACCCCCGCCCCCCCTCCCCCCCCCCCCCCCCCCCCCCCCCCCCCCCCCCCCCCCCCCCCCCCCCCCCCCCCCCCCCCCCCCCCCCCCCCCCCCCCCCCCCCCCCCCCCCCCCCCCCCCCCCCCCCCCCCCCCCCCCCCCCCCCCCCCCCCCCCCCCCCCCCCCCCCCCCCCCCCCCCCCCCCCCCCCCCCCCCCCCCCCCCCCCCCCCCCCCCCCCCCCCCCCCCCCCCCCCCCCCCCCCCCCCCCCCCCCCCCCCCCCCCCCCCCCAACCCCCCCCCCCCCCCCCCTGTCGGCCCCCCCCCCCCCCGTCCTCCCCCCCCCCCCCCCCCCCCCCCCCGCCTCCCCCCCGCCCCCCCCCCCCCCCCCCCCCCCCCCCCCCCCCCCCCCCCCCCCCCCCCCCCTCCCGCCCCCCCATGAGCCACCCCCCCACACCCCCCCCCCCCCCCGTCCCCCCTCCCCCTCCCCCCCCCCCCCGCCCCCCACCACTCCCAGCCCCCCCCCCCCTCCCTCCCCCCCCCCCCCCCCCCCCCCCCCCCCCCCCCCCCCCCCCCCCCCCCACCTCCCCACCCCCCCCCCAACCCCCCCCCCGCCAGCCGCCCCCACCAGCCCCCCCCCCCCCCACCCCCCCCCCCCCCCTCCCCCCCCCCCCCCCCCCCTTCGCCCCCCCACCCCCCCCCCCCCCCCCCCCCCCCCCCCCCCCCCCCCCCCCCCCCCCCCCCCCCCCCCCCCCCCCCCCCCCCCCCCCCCCCCCCCCCCCCCCCCCCCCCCCCCCCCCCCCCCCCCCCCCCCCCCCCCCCCCCCCCCCCCCCCCCCCCCCCCCCCCCCCCCCCCCCCCCCCCCCCCCCCCCCCCCCCCCCCCCCCCCCCCCCCCCCCCCCCCCCCCCCCTCCCCCCCCCCCCCCCCCCCCCCCCCCCCCCCCCCCCCCCCCCCCCCCCCCCCCCCCCCCCCCCCCCCCCCCCCCCCCCCCCCCCCCCCCCCCCCCCCCCCCCCCCCCCCCCCCCCCCCCCCCCCCCCCCCCCCCCCCCCCCCCCCCCCCCCCCCCCCCCCCCCCCCCCCCCCCCCCCCCCCCCCCCCCCCCCCCCCCCCCCCCCCCCCCCCCCCCCCCCCCTCCCCCCCCCCCCCCCCCCCCCCCCCCCCCCCCCCCCCCCCCCCCCCCCCCCCCCCCCCCCCCTCCCCCCCCCCCCCCCCCCCCCCCCCCCCCCCCCCCCCCCCCCCCCCCCCCCCCCCCCCCCCCCCCCCCCCCCCCCCCCCCCCCCCCCCCCCCCCCCCCCCCCCCCCCCCCCCCCCCCCCCCCCCCCCCCCCCCCCCCCCCCCCCCCCCCCCCCCCCCCCCCCCCCCCCCCCCCCCCCCCCCCCCCCCCCCCCCCCCCCCCCCCCCCCCCCCCCCCCCCCCCCCCCCCCCCCCCCCCCCCCCCCCCCCCCCCCCCCCCCCCCCCCCCCCCCCCCCCCCCCCCCCCCCCCCCCCCCCCCCCCCCCCCCCCCCCCCCCCCCCCCCCCCCCCCCCCCCCCCCCCCCCCCCCCCCCCCCCCCCCCCCCCCCCCCCCCCCCCCCCCCCCCCCCCCCCCCCCCCCCCCCCCCCCCCCCCCCCCCCCCCCCCCCCCCCCCCCCCCCCCCCCCCCCCCCCCCCCCCCCCTCCCCCCCCCCCCCCCCCCCCCCCCCCCCCCCCCCTCCCCCCCCCCCCCCCCCCCCCCCCCCCCCCCCCCCCCCCCCCCCCCCCCCCCCCCCCCCCCCCCCCCCCCCCCCCCCCCCCCCCCCCCCCCCCCCCCCCCCCCCCCCCCCCCCCCCCCCCCCCCCCCCCCCCCCCCCCCCCCCCCCCCCCCCCCCCCCCCCCCCCCCCCCCCCCCCCCCCCCCCCCCCCCCCCCCCCCCCCCCCCCCCCCCCCCCCCCCCCCCCCCCCCCCCCCC
>JAMPIV010006429.1:145000-198701 GCA_024509875.1 Oreohelix idahoensis
CCCCCCCCCCCCCCCCCCCCCCCCTCCCCCCCCCCCCCCCCCCCCCCCCCCCCCCCCCCCCCCCCCCCCCCCCCCCCCCCCCCCCCCCCCCCCCCCCCCCCCCCCCCCCCCCCCCCCCCCCCCCCCCCCCCCCCCCCCCCCCCCCCCCCCCCCCCCCCCCCCCCCCCCCCCCCCCCCCCCCCCCCCCCCCCCCCCCCCCCCCCTCCCCCCCCCCCCCCCCCCCCCCCCCCCCCCCCCCCCCCCCCCCCCCCCCCCCCCCCCCCCCCCCCCTCCCCCCCCCCCCCCCCCCCCCCCCCCCCCCCCCCCCCCCCCCCCATCATCATCCTCCCCCCTCCCTAATATCCCCCCCCCCCCCCCCCCCCCCCCCCCCCCCCCCCCCCCCCCTCCTCCCCCCCCCCCCCCCCCCCCCCCCCCCCCCCCCCCCCCCCCCCCCCCCCCCCCCCCCCCCCCCCCCCCCCCCCCCCCCCCCACCCCCCCCCCCCCCCCCCCCCCCCCCCCCCCCCCCCCCCCCCCCCCCCCCCCCCCCCCCCCCCCCCCCCCCCCCCCCCCCCCCCCCCCCCCCCCCCCCCCCCCCCCCCCCCCCCCCCCCCCCCCCCCCCCCCCCCCCCCCCCCCCCCCCCCCCCCCCCCCCCCCCCCCCCCCCCCCCCCCCCCCCCCCCCCCCCCCCCCCCCCCCCCCCCCCCCCCCCCCCCCCCCCCCCCCCCCCCCCCCCCCCCCCCCCCCCCCCCCCCCCCCCCCCCCCCCCCCCCCCCCCCCCCCCCCCCCCCCCCCCCCCCCCCCCCCCCCCCCCCCCCCCCCCCCCCCCCCCCCCCCCCCCCCCCCCCCCCCCCCCCCCCCCCCCCCCCCCCCCCCCCCCCCCCCCCCCCCCCCCCCCCCCCCCCCCCCCCCCCCCCCCCCCCCCCCCCCCCCCCCCCCCCCCCCCCCCCCCCCCCCCCCCCCCCCCCCCCCCCCCCCCCCCCCCCCCCCCCCCCCCCCCCCCCCCCCCCCCCCCCCCCCCCCCCCCCCCCCCCCCCCCCCCCCCCCCCCCCCCCCCCCCCCCCCCCCCCCCCCCCCCCCCCCCCCCCCCCCCCCCCCCCCCCCCCCCCCCCCCCCCCCCCCCCCCCCCCCCCCCCCCCCCCCCCCCCCCCCCCCCCCCCCCCCCCCCCCCCCCCCCCCCCCCCCCCCCCCCCCCCCCCCCCCCCCCCCCCCCCCCCCCCCCCCCCCCCCCCCCCCCCCCCCCCCCCCCCCCCCCCCCCCCCCCCCCCCCCCCCCCCCCCCCCCCCCCCCCCCCCCCCCCCCCCCCCCCCCCCCCCCCCCCCCCCCCCCCCCCCCCCCCCCCCCCCCCCCCCCCCCCCCCCCCCCCCCCCCCCCCCCCCCCCCCCCCCCCCCCCCCCCCCCCCCCCCCCCCCCCCCCCCCCCCCCCCCCCCCCCCCCCCCCCCCCCCCCCCCCCCCCCCCCCCCCCCCCCCCCCCCCCCCCCCCCCCCCCCCTCCCCCCCCCCCCCCCCCCCCCCCCCCCCCCCCCCCCCCCCCCCCCCCCCCCCCCCCCCCCCCCCCCCCCCCCCCCCCCCCCCCCCCCCCCCCCCCCCCCCCCCCCCCCCCCCCCCCCCCCCCCCCCCCCCCCCCCCCCCCCCCCCCCCCCCCCCCCCCCCCCCCCCCCCCCCCCCCCCCCCCCCCCCCCCCCCCCCCCCCCCCCCCCCCCCCCCCCCCCCCCCCCCCCCCCCCCCCCCCCCCCCCCCCCCCCCCCCCCCCCCCCCCCCCCCCCCCCCCCCCCCCCCCCCCCCCCCCCCCCCCCCCCCCCCCCCCCCCCCCCCCCCCCCCCCCCCCCCCCCCCCCCCCCCCCCCCCCCCCCCCCCCCCCCCCCCCCCCCCCCCCCCCCCCCCCCCCCCCCCCCCCCCCCCCCCCCCCCCCCCCCCCCCCCCCCCCCCCCCCCCCCCCCCCCCCCCCCCCCCCCCCCCCCCCCCCCCCCCCCCCCCCCCCCCCCCCCCCCCCCCCCCCCCCCCCCCCCCCCCCCCCCCCCCCCCCCCCCCCCCCCCCCCCCCCCCCCCCCCCCCCCCCCCCCCCCCCCCCCCCCCCCCCCCCCCCCCCCCCCCCCCCCCCCCCCCCCCCCCCCCCCCCCCCCCCCCCCCCCCCCCCCCCCCCCCCCCCCCCCCCCCCCCCCCCCCCCCCCCCCCCCCCCCCCCCCCCCCCCCCCCCCCCCCCCCCCCCCCCCCCCCCCCCCCCCCCCCCCCCCCCCCCCCCCCCCCCCCCCCCCCCCCCCCCCCCCCCCCCCCCCCCCCCCCCCCCCCCCCCCCCCCCCCCTCCCCCCCCCCCCCCCCCCCCCCCCCCCCCCCCCCCCCCCCCCCCCCCCCCCCCCCCCCCCCCCCCCCCCCCCCCCCCCCCCCCCCCCCCCCCCCCCCCCCCCCCCCCCCCCCCCCCCCCCCCCCCCCCCCCCCCCCCCCCCCCCCCCCCCCCCCCCCCCCCCCCCCCCCCCCCCCCCCCCCCCCCCCCCCCCCCCCCCCCCCCCCCCCCCCCCCCCCCCCCCCCCCCCCCCCCCCCCCCCCCCCCCCCCCCCCCCCCCCCCCCCCCCCCCCCCCCCCCCCCCCCCCCCCCCCCCCCCCCCCCCCCCCCCCCCCCCCCCCCCCCCCCCCCCCCCCCCCCCCCCCCCCCCCCCCCCCCCCCCCCCCCCCCCCCCCCCCCCCCCCCCCCCCCCCCCCCCCCCCCCCCCCCCCCCCCCCCCCCCCCCCCCCCCCCCCCCCCCCCCCCCCCCCCCCCCCCCCCCCCCCCCCCCCCCCCCCCCCCCCCCCCCCCCCCCCCCCCCCCCCCCCCCCCCCCCCCCCCCCCCCCCCCCCCCCCCCCCCCCCCCCCCCCCCCCCCCCCCCCCCCCCCCCCCCCCCCCCCCCCCCCCCCCCCCCCCCCCCCCCCCCCCCCCCCCCCCCCCCCCCCCCCCCCCCCCCCCCCCCCCCCCCCCCCCCCCCCCCCCCCCCCCCCCCCCCCCCCCCCCCCCCCCCCCCCCCCCCCCCCCCCCCCCCCCCCCCCCCCCCCCCCCCCCCCCCCCCCCCCCCCCCCCCCCCCCCCCCCCCCCCCCCCCCCCCCCCCCCCCCCCCCCCCCCCCCCCCCCCCCCCCCCCCCCCCCCCCCCCCCCCCCCCCCCCCCCCCCCCCCCCCCCCCCCCCCCCCCCCCCCCCCCCCCCCCCCCCCCCCCCCCCCCCCCCCCCCCCCCCCCCCCCCCCCCCCCCCCCCCCCCCCCCCCCCCCCCCCCCCCCCCCCCCCCCCCCCCCCCCCCCCCCCCCCCCCCCCCCCCCCCCCCCCCCCCCCCCCCCCCCCCCCCCCCCCCCCCCCCCCCCCCCCCCCCCCCCCCCCCCCCCCCCCCCCCCCCCCCCCCCCCCCCCCCCCCCCCCCCCCCCCCCCCCCCCCCCCCCCCCCCCCCCCCCCCCCCCCCCCCCCCCCCCCCCCCCCCCCCCCCCCCCCCCCCCCCCCCCCCCCCCCCCCCCCCCCCCCCCCCCCCCCCCCCCCCCCCCCCCCCCCCCCCCCCCCCCCCCCCCCCCCCCCCCCCCCCCCCCCCCCCCCCCCCCCCCCCCCCCCCCCCCCCCCCCCCCCCCCCCCCCCCCCCCCCCCCCCCCCCCCCCCCCCCCCCCCCCCCCCCCCCCCCCCCCCCCCCCCCCCCCCCCCCCCCCCCCCCCCCCCCCCCCCCCCCCCCCCCCCCCCCCCCCCCCCCCCCCCCCCCCCCCCCCCCCCCCCCCCCCCCCCCCCCCCCCCCCCCCCCCCCCCCCCCCCCCCCCCCCCCCCCCCCCCCCCCCCCCCCCCCCCCCCCCCCCCCCCCCCCCCCCCCCCCCCCCCCCCCCCCCCCCCCCCCCCCCCCCCCCCCCCCCCCCCCCCCCCCCCCCCCCCCCCCCCCCCCCCCCCCCCCCCCCCCCCCCCCCCCCCCCCCCCCCCCCCCCCCCCCCCCCCCCCCCCCCCCCCCCCCCCCCCCCCCCCCCCCCCCCCCCCCCCCCCCCCCCCCCCCCCCCCCCCCCCCCCCCCCCCCCCCCCCCCCCCCCCCCCCCCCCCCCCCCCCCCCCCCCCCCCCCCCCCCCCCCCCCCCCCCCCCCCCCCCCCCCCCCCCCCCCCCCCCCCCCCCCCCCCCCCCCCCCCCCCCCCCCCCCCCCCCCCCCCCCCCCCCCCCCCCCCCCCCCCCCCCCCCCCCCCCCCCCCCCCCCCCCCCCCCCCCCCCCCCCCCCCCCCCCCCCCCCCCCCCCCCCCCCCCCCCCCCCCCCCCCCCCCCCCCCCCCCCCCCCCCCCCCCCCCCCCCCCCCCCCCCCCCCCCCCCCCCCCCCCCCCCCCCCCCCCCCCCCCCCCCCCCCCCCCCCCCCCCCCCCCCCCCCCCCCCCCCCCCCCCCCCCCCCCCCCCCCCCCCCCCCCCCCCCCCCCCCCCCCCCCCCCCCCCCCCCCCCCCCCCCCCCCCCCCCCCCCCCCCCCCCCCCCCCCCCCCCCCCCCCCCCCCCCCCCCCCCCCCCCCCCCCCCCCCCCCCCCCCCCCCCCCCCCCCCCCCCCCCCCCCCCCCCCCCCCCCTCCCCCCCCCCCCCCCCCCCCCCCCCCCCCCCCCCCCCCCCCCCCCCCCCCCCCCCCCCCCCCCCCCCCCCCCCCCCCCCCCCCCCCCCCCCCCCCCCCCCCCCCCCCCCCCCCCCCCCCCCCCCCCCCCCCCCCCCCCCCCCCCCCCCCCCCCCCCCCCCCCCCCCCCCCCCCCCCCCCCCCCCCCCCCCCCCCCCCCCCCCCCCCCCCCCCCCCCCCCCCCCCCCCCCCCCCCCCCCCCCCCCCCCCCCCCCCCCCCCCCCCCCCCCCCCCCCCCCCCCCCCCCCCCCCCCCCCCCCCCCCCCCCCCCCCCCCCCCCCCCCCCTCCCCCCCCCCCCCCCCCCCCCCCCCCCCCCCCCCCCCCCCCCCCCCCCCCCCCCCCCCCCCCCCCCCCCCCCCCCCCCCCCCCCCCCCCCCCCCCCCCCCCCCCCCCCCCCCCCCCCCCCCCCCCCCCCCCCCCCCCCCCCCCCCCCCCCCCCCCCCCCCCCCCCCCCCCCCCTCCCCCCCCCCCCCCCCCCCCCCCCCCCCCCCCCCCCCCCCCCCCCCCCCCCCCCCCCCCCCCCCCCCCCCCCCCCCCCCCCCCCCCCCCCCCCCCCCCCCCCCCCCCCCCCCCCCCCCCCCCCCCCCCCCCCCCCCCCCCCCCCCCCCCCCCCCCCCCCCCCCCCCCCCCCCCCCCCCCCCCCCCCCCCCCCCCCCCCCCCCCCCCCCCCCCCCCCCCCCCCCCCCCCCCCCCCCCCCCCCCCCCCCCCCCCCCCCCCCCCCCCCCCCCCCCCCCCCCCCCCCCCCCCCCCCCCCCCCCCCCCCCCCCCCCCCCCCCCCCCCCCCCCCCCCCCCCCCCCCCCCCCCCCCCCCCCCCCCCCCCCCCCCCCCCCCCCCCCCCCCCCCCCCCCTCCCCCCCCCCCCCCCCCCCCCCCCCCCCCCCCCCCCCCCCCCCCCCCCCCCCCCCCCCCCCCCCCCCCCCCCCCCCCCCCCCCCCCCCCCCCCCCCCCCCCCCCCCCCCCCCCCCCCCCCCCCCCCCCCCCCCCCCCCCCCCCCCCCCCCCCCCCCCCCCCCCCCCCCCCCCCCCCCCCCCCCCCCCCCCCCCCCCCCCCCCCCCCCCCCCCCCCCCCCCCCCCTCCCCCCCCCCCCCCCCCCCCCCCCCCCCCCCCCCCCCCCCCCCCCCCCCCCCCCCCCCCCCCCCCCCCCCCCCCCCCCCCCCCCCCCCCCCCCCCCCCCCCCCTCCCCCCCCCCCCCCCCCCCCCCCCCCCCCCCCCCCCCCCCCCCCCCCCCCCCCCCCCCCCCCCCCCCCCCCCCCCCCCCCCCCCCCCCCCCCCCCCCCCCCCCCCCCCCCCCCCCCCCCCCCCCCCCCCCCCCCCCCCCCCCCCCCCCCCCCCCCCCCCCCCCCCCCCCCCCCCCCCCCCCCCCCCCCCCCCCCCCCCCCCCCCCCCCCCCCCCCCCCCCCCCCCCCCCCCCCCCCCCCCCCCCCCCCCCCCCCCCCCCCCCCCCCCCCCCCCCCCCCCCCCCCCCCCCCCCCCCCCCCCCCCCCCCCCCCCCCCCCCCCCCCCCCCCCCCCCCCCCCCCCCCCCCCCCCCCCCCCCCCCCCCCCCCCCCCCCCCCCCCCCCCCCCCCCCCCCCCCCCCCCCCCCCCCCCCCCCCCCCCCCCCCCCCCCCCCCCCCCCCCCCCCCCCCCCCCCCCCCCCCCCCCCCCCCCCCCCCCCCCCCCCCCCCCCCCCCCCCCCCCCCCCCCCCCCCCCCCCCCCCCCCCCCCCCCCCCCCCCCCCCCCCCCCCCCCCCCCCCCCCCCCCCCCCCCCCCCCCCCCCCCCCCCCCCCCCCCCCCCCCCCCCCCCCCCCCCCCCCCCCCCCCCCCCCCCCCCCCCCCCCCCCCCCCCCCCCCCCCCCCCCCCCCCCCCCCCCCCCCCCCCCCCCCCCCCCCCCCCCCCCCCCCCCCCCCCCCCCCCCCCCCCCCCCCCCCCCCCCCCCCCCCCCCCCCCCCCCCCCCCCCCCCCCCCCCCCCCCCCCCCCCCCCCCCCCCCCCCCCCCCCCCCCCCCCCCCCCCCCCCCCCCCCCCCCCCCCCCCCCCCCCCCCCCCCCCCCCCCCCCCCCCCCCCCCCCCCCCCCCCCCCCCCCCCCCCCCCCCCCCCCCCCCCCCCCCCCCCCCCCCCCCCCCCCCCCCCCCCCCCCCCCCCCCCCCCCCCCCCCCCCCCCCCCCCCCCCCCCCCCCCCCCCCCCCCCCCCCCCCCCCCCCCCCCCCCCCCCCCCCCCCCCCCCCCCCCCCCCCCCCCCCCCCCCCCCCCCCCCCCCCCCCCCCCCCCCCCCCCCCCCCCCCCCCCCCCCCCCCCCCCCCCCCCCCCCCCCCCCCCCCCCCCCCCCCCCCCCCCCCCCCCCCCCCCCCCCCCCCCCCCCCCCCCCCCCCCCCCCCCCCCCCCCCCCCCCCCCCCCCCCCCCCCCCCCCCCCCCCCCCCCCCCCCCCCCCCCCCCCCCCCCCCCCCCCCCCCCCCCCCCCCCCCCCCCCCCCCCCCCCCCCCCCCCCCCCCCCCCCCCCCCCCCCCCCCCCCCCCCCCCCCCCCCCCCCCTCCCCCCCCCCCCCCCCCCCCCCCCCCCCCCCCCCCCCCCCCCCCCCCCCCCCCCCCCCCCCCCCCCCCCCCCCCCCCCCCCCCCCCCCCCCCCCCCCCCCCCCCCCCCCCCCCCCCCCCCCCCCCCCCCCCCCCCCCCCCCCCCCCCCCCCCCCCCCCCCCCCCCCCCCCCCCCCCCCCCCCCCCCCCCCCCCCCCCCCCCCCCCCCCCCCCCCCCCCCCCCCCCCCCCCCCCCCCCCCCCCCCCCCCCCCCCCCCCCCCCCCCCCCCCCCCCCCCCCCCCCCCCCCCCCCCCCCCCCCCCCCCCCCCCCCCCCCCCCCCCCCCCCCCCCCCCCCCCCCCCCCCCCCCCCCCCCCCCCCCCCCCCCCCCCCCCCCCCCCCCCCCCCCCCCCCCCCCCCCCCCCCCCCCCCCCCCCCCCCCCCCCCCCCCCCCCCCCCCCCCCCCCCCCCCCCCCCCCCCCCCCCCCCCCCCCCCCCCCCCCCCCCCCCCCCCCCCCCCCCCCCCCCCCCCCCCCCCCCCCCCCCCCCCCCCCCCCCCCCCCCCCCCCCCCCCCCCCCCCCCCCCCCCCCCCCCCCCCCCCCCCCCCCCCCCCCCCCCCCCCCCCCCCCCCCCCCCCCCCCCCCCCCCCCCCCCCCCCCCCCCCCCCCCCCCCCCCCCCCCCCCCCCCCCCCCCCCCCCCCCCCCCCCCCCCCCCCCCCCCCCCCCCCCCCCCCCCCCCCCCCCCCCCCCCCCCCCCCCCCCCCCCCCCCCCCCCCCCCCCCCCCCCCCCCCCCGCCCCCCCCCCCCCCCCCCCCCCCCGCACCCCCTCTCCCCCACCGCCCCCCCCCCGCCCACCCGCCCCCCCCCCCCCCACCCCCCTCCCCCCCCCCCCGCCCCCCCCCCCCCCCCCCCCCCCCCCCCCCCCCCCCCCCCCCCCCCCCCCCCCCCCCCCCCCTTCCCCCCCCCCCCCCCCCCCCCCCCCCCCCCCCCCCCCCCCCCCCCCCCCCCCCCCCCCCCCCCCCCCCCCCCCCCCCCCCCCCCCCCCCCCCCCCCCCCCCCCCCCCCCCCCCCCCCCCCCCCCCCCCCCCCCCCCCCCCCCCCCCCCCCCCCCCCCCCCCCCCCCCCCCCCCCCCCCCCCCCCCCCCCCCCCCCCCCCCCCCCCCCCCCCCCCCCCCCCCCCCCCCCCCCCCCCCCCCCCCCCCCCCCCCCCCCCCCCCCCCCCCCCCCCCCCCCCCCCCCCCCCCCCCCCCCCCCCCCCCCCCCCCCCCCCCCCCCCCCCCCCCCCCCCCCCCCCCCCCCCCCCCCCCCCCCCCCCCCCCCCCCCCCCCCCCCCCCCCCCCCCCCCCCCCCCCCCCCCCCCCCCCCCCCCCCCCCCCCCCCCCCCCCCCCCCCCCCCCCCCCCCCCCCCCCCCCCCCCCCCCCCCCCCCCCCCCCCCCCCCCCCCCCCCCCCCCCCCCCCCCCCCCCCCCCCCCCCCCCCCCCCCCCCCCCCCCCCCCCCCCCCCCCCCCCCCCCCCCCCCCCCCCCCCCCCCCCCCCCCCCCCCCCCCCCCCCCCCCCCCCCCCCCCCCCCCCCCCCCCCCCCCCCCCCCCCCCCCCCCCCCCCCCCCCCCCCCCCCCCCCCCCCCCCCCCCCCCCCCCCCCCCCCCCCCCCCCCCCCCCCCCCCCCCCCCCCCCCCCCCCCCCCCCCCCCCCCCCCCCCCCCCCCCCCCCCCCCCCCCCCCCCCCCCCCCCCCCCCCCCCCCCCCCCCCCCCCCCCCCCCCCCCCCCCCCCCCCCCCCCCCCCCCCCCCCCCCCCCCCCCCCCCCCCCCCCCCCCCCCCCCCCCCCCCCCCCCCCCCCCCCCCCCCCCCCCCCCCCCCCCCCCCCCCCCCCCCCCCCCCCCCCCCCCCCCCCCCCCCCCCCCCCCCCCCCCCCCCCCCCCCCCCCCCCCCCCCCCCCCCCCCCCCCCCCCCCCCCCCCCCCCCCCCCCCCCCCCCCCCCCCCCCCCCCCCCCCCCCCCCCCCCCCCCCCCCCCCCCCCCCCCCCCCCCCCCCCCCCCCCCCCCCCCCCCCCCCCCCCCCCCCCCCCCCCCCCCCCCCCCCCCCCCCCCCCCCCCCCCCCCCCCCCCCCCCCCCCCCCCCCCCCCCCCCCCCCCCCCCCCCCCCCCCCCCCCCCCCCCCCCCCCCCCCCCCCCCCCCCCCCCCCCCCCCCCCCCCCCCCCCCCCCCCCCCCCCCCCCCCCCCCCCCCCCCCCCCCCCCCCCCCCCCCCCCCCCCCCCCCCCCCCCCCCCCCCCCCCCCCCCCCCCCCCCCCCCCCCCCCCCCCCCCCCCCCCCCCCCCCCCCCCCCCCCCCCCCCCCCCCCCCCCCCCCCCCCCCCCCCCCCCCCCCCCCCCCCCCCCCCCCCCCCCCCCCCCCCCCCCCCCCCCCCCCCCCCCCCCCCCCCCCCCCCCCCCCCCCCCCCCCCCCCCCCCCCCCCCCCCCCCCCCCCCCCCCCCCCCCCCCCCCCCCCCCCCCCCCCCCCCCCCCCCCCCCCCCCCCCCCCCCCCCCCCCCCCCCCCCCCCCCCCCCCCCCCCCCCCCCCCCCCCCCCCCCCCCCCCCCCCCCCCCCCCCCCCCCCCCCCCCCCCCCCCCCCCCCCCCCCCCCCCCCCCCCCCCCCCCCCCCCCCCCCCCCCCCCCCCCCCCCCCCCCCCCCCCCCCCCCCCCCCCCCCCCCCCCCCCCCCCCCCCCCCCCCCCCCCCCCCCCCCCCCCCCCCCCCCCCCCCCCCCCCCCCCCCCCCCCCCCCCCCCCCTCCCCCCCCCCCCCCCCCCCCCCCCCCCCCCCCCCCCCCCCCCCCCCCCCCCCCCCCCCCCCCCCCCCCCCCCCCCCCCCCCCCCCCCCCCCCCCCCCCCCCCCCCCCCCCCCCCCCCCCCCCCCCCCCCCCCCCCCCCCCCCCCCCCCCCCCCCCCCCCCCCCCCCCCCCCCCCCCCCCCCCCCCCCCCCCCCCCCCCCCCCCCCCCCCCCCCCCCCCCCCCCCCCCCCCCCCCCCCCCCCCCCCCCCCCCCCCCCCCCCCCCCCCCCCCCCCCCCCCCCCCCCCCCCCCCCCCCCCCCCCCCCCCCCCCCCCCCCCCCCCCCCCCCCCCCCCCCCCCCCCCCCCCCCCCCCCCCCCCCCCCCCCCCCCCCCCCCCCCCCCCCCCCCCCCCCCCCCCCCCCCCCCCCCCCCCCCCCCCCCCCCCCCCCCCCCCCCCCCCCCCCCCCCCCCCCCCCCCCCCCCCCCCCCCCCCCCCCCCCCCCCCCCCCCCCCCCCCCCCCCCCCCCCCCCCCCCCCCCCCCCCCCCCCCCCCCCCCCCCCCCCCCCCCCCCCCCCCCCCCCCCCCCCCCCCCCCCCCCCCCCCCCCCCCCCCCCCCCCCCCCCCCCCCCCCCCCCCCCCCCCCCCCCCCCCCCCCCCCCCCCCCCCCCCCCCCCCCCCCCCCCCCCCCCCCCCCCCCCCCCCCCCCCCCCCCCCCCCCCCCCCCCCCCCCCCCCCCCCCCCCCCCCCCCCCCCCCCCCCCCCCCCCCCCCCCCCCCCCCCCCCCCCCCCCCCCCCCCCCCCCCCCCCCCCCCCCCCCCCCCCCCCCCCCCCCCCCCCCCCCCCCCCCCCCCCCCCCCCCCCCCCCCCCCCCCCCCCCCCCCCCCCCCCCCCCCCCCCCCCCCCCCCCCCCCCCCCCCCCCCCCCCCCCCCCCCCCCCCCCCCCCCCCCCCCCCCCCCCCCCCCCCCCCCCCCCCCCCCCCCCCCCCCCCCCCCCCCCCCCCCCCCCCCCCCCCCCCCCCCCCCCCCCCCCCCCCCCCCCCCCCCCCCCCCCCCCCCCCCCCCCCCCCCCCCCCCCCCCCCCCCCCCCCCCCCCCCCCCCCCCCCCCCCCCCCCCCCCCCCCCCCCCCCCCCCCCCCCCCCCCCCCCCCCCCCCCCCCCCCCCCCCCCCCCCCCCCCCCCCCCCCCCCCCCCCCCCCCCCCCCCCCCCCCCCCCCCCCCCCCCCCCCCCCCCCCCCCCCCCCCCCCCCCCCCCCCCCCCCCCCCCCCCCCCCCCCCCCCCCCCCCCCCCCCCCCCCCCCCCCCCCCCCCCCCCCCCCCCCCCCCCCCCCCCCCCCCCCCCCCCCCCCCCCCCCCCCCCCCCCCCCCCCCCCCCCCCCCCCCCCCCCCCCCCCCCCCCCCCCCCCCCCCCCCCCCCCCCCCCCCCCCCCCCCCCCCCCCCCCCCCCCCCCCCCCCCCCCCCCCCCCCCCCCCCCCCCCCCCCCTCCCCCCCCCCCCCCCCCCCCCCCCCCCCCCCCCCCCCCCCCCCCCCCCCACCCCCCCCCCCCCCCCCCCCCCCCCCCCCCCCCCCCCCCCCCCCCTCCCCCCCCCCCCCCCCCCCCCCCCCCCCCCCCCTCCCCCCCCCTCTCCCCCACCCCCCCCCACCCCTCCCCCCCCCCCCCCCCCGTCCCCAGCCCCCCCCCGCCCCCCCCGCCCCTCACACCCCCCCCCCCCACACCCCGCCCCCCGCCCCCCGCCCCCCCCCCGCCCCCCCCCCCCCCCGCCCCCTTCCCCCCCCTCCTCTCCCCCCCTCCTACTCCCCCCCCCCTCTCCCCCCCCCCCCCCCCCCCCCCCCCCCCCCTCCCCCCTCCCCCCCCCCCCCCCCCCCCCCCCCCCCCCCCCCCCCCCCCCCCCCCCCCCCTCCATCCCTCTCCCCCCCCACCCCGCCCCCCCTCCCCCCCTCCCCCCTCCCCACCCCCACTCCCACCCCCCCCCCTCCCCCCCGCCCCCCCCCCCCCCCTTCTCCCCCCCCACCCCCCCCCCCCCCTATCCCCCCCCCCCCTTCCCCCGACCCCCCCCACCCCCCAAAAAAACCCTCCCCCCCCCCCCCCACCCCCCCCCCCCCTACCCCCCCCCCCCCCACATACGTCGCTACAGCCGGATATCGTGCAAAAATAAGTTTTAAAAAAATGTTTTGTTTTGTTTTCTTTCAGCTTGATTTAATCTATTGCATTTTTTAACTTTCCTTCCCTTTTCCAAAATTCCTGGCCACTTAAATTAAGATGACCTTTCACCCATCATCTGTCCGTCTTCTTACCTCCTTCATGTCAACCCAAAAAAATTATATATATATATATATATACAGGCACAAGAAATATACCCGTATAAATTATGAAGAATTAAAGCCAGCATCTTAAACTTTCATCACACGCAATACATTTAGAAGACAGAGAAGTGGGTAAGGGTAAACATAGTGTAATTGGACCAATTACTTTACAGCTTTTTAATTTCTTTAATCAGACAGGTACGCTCGGCATGAAACTGTTGAAGGCTCATGGTACATAGAAAACTGAAGGGAAATGGTGAATCTCTTACGTTTTATTTTCTTTCTCCCATCTCATAACTTGTTTCTCATATTTTTCTTTTATAAAACCCACAGCTCTATATGTCACTTAAGCGTATTGCAAGCCATGGACTTCGGAATGAAGCTACAGATTAAACACAATTACAAAAATTAGCACCATTTGTCGGTTTATGAAGGCAGACGACGCGTACCAAAAAGAGCGCCATGTAGGTATGTTCCTTGATCATTCTGTTGTTGTAGTTTGTGTGTATGCGTGTGTGTGTGTGTGTGTGTTCATAGAGCAACGCTGGGAAAAACGTTGGCTCTGATTGAGCAATGTTTGACGTAGTTCAGCGCTTCTTAAATTATTGTAGACCCCCCCCCCCCTTTTTTTTTACCTCTCATAAATGGGTGCTTGCGAATAACAGAAGAACTGAAGTGATGTGACAAGATCAGTAATGTGGAACTGGTGACAAGAACAAGACAATATGTCGCCCTAGTACTGCTCTATTTCACCTCTACTTTTGGTTAAAATTGAACCAAGGTCATACATCGACATCAAATAGTTTAATATATCATCCTACATAATATCTTAACGTTAATCATGCAAATCAAGCAACATTTCATTTTAATGTGATATATCCATATTTTCCACTGGTAACCTGTCATATACTTTTGTTAGCTTTCTTTTCCTCTCCGACAGTATTGATCTACCTTTATTGTGCGTACTAATTATGTGAACTATTCGATTGTCGGCACATTCTATTTTCCTACCTTCCGACAGTATTTCATATTTTCGAGTCAATTTGTGTCGTGTTTGTTTACCTAAGAGCTTGATAAAAATCAGACTCGATTGTCTGGAAAGGTCATTTTCGTGTAGCGACCCAGTGTGTGTTTGCACAGGGAGTGCCGGTCAATTATCAAACTGGTGACAGATGAGACACACGAATGATGTAAGAAACTTCCGGACCGATCTGTTCAACCAAGATGTTGCAGGGGGATAGCGAATGTAAACATTACCGAGAATAGACGGATATAGCAACTTCTTATACGGAAAACTGTCCGTTTGAATTTTACAAACGCATGAGTCATGCAGAAAATTCCAAAAGGAAAGTTGTCGTAACATGCACTTTCAAATGCCATTGGCTTAGCAGTTTATATGCTAATGGACATTCTTGTTGATTGGAAGTTGTGTCAAAAACGCTAGGTGTGAGCTTGGGCAGGACAACTGCAGGAGAACATAGAACATTTTAGACATACCATACTGCATCCCAGAATCGTCAAAGTAGACAGCTCGGACTGAAGCCAGAAAAGAGTAGAAAATAGGACTCTGAACTTATAGAAACGGAAAACAAGTATTCGAGTACCTTTTGAATAATACAATAAGGAAACTCCACCTTTTAATACGGGAACCGGACTCCTACAGGACTTACTCATAAAGTCACAGAGGGATTCTGTAATAGAAATAATACCCAGACGTGTGTTCGAGGCATCTTTATCAATTTGCCACGAATGTTCTACCGAGCGAGAAGTCTAGTTCCCAACCAGTATTGGGTTGAGTTGTAAGACATTTTATATACTTTGAATCTAACGTGTTTGAACTTGCTGATAGTTATATACAGGTCCTTAGGAGATTGGCAACCTCAGCACGTGAAAATGATATATTCATGTACCACCACAGCAAAGCGCTAGTGATTGTTCCATGTGGAGCAATGAGTGGATGATGATGCCATCATATGTATATATTTATTATAATTTGTAATAAGTTATATATATGCTTAAAAAATGTTCCTTCAGGCACACGCCACTTGCCACTGTCCGGTCGCAATATTTCCAATAAATTAACTAAAAGAGTGGTGATTTTCATTATCTTCCCTGGGTTATATGATGTACGCTCAGGGAGAGTGAAAATTCCGAGAACAGATTCGGTTGACGGACAGCGGGAAAGGCGCCTGGTTAATATCAGGAAAACAAAGACTTAGCAGCGGAATTTTTAAAAAAATTCTCTCTAAAGTTGGTGGTACGAGTTTACGAGACCATATGATGATCGATTCTACGATACCAGCTGTACTACTGTTATGTAGTTCAACGCTTACTATCGACACTTGAAACCTACATTCAACGGGTTGTGAAGATACCTGCCTTGACCAGGAGAAGTGCCTTCGCCACAGACACGAATTAACGAAAACAGCAACATCAACACTTCAGCAGTTTGACCAGACGTAAGGGTCTTTTATATTTGGACATGCGCCCTAATATAACCCACTAGGTTGAGCGGGACGTGCCTCGCCAAAACGAGGTAAAAGTTAATTTAAAAAAAAAAAATAAATAAAATAAAATAAAATAAAAAAAGTTTGGAAGCTAAGTGACATTTTTAGCAGGCCAACACAACATAATTTATTGTAGCGAGAGGAAAGATGTAATGATGGTGATATTATCCTGGACAAATAAACGTATCAGATGATACCAGGAAAGTGCCAGATAAGAGACTGGTCTTACAAGACATACCCCATTCTCTGAAAAGAGTAATGGTGTATCGACATTAAAGGTATAGTCAGGCTGTATACGTTCCTAGATGAGATGGTAATGTGCTATCTAGATTCCTATGGGCTCCTATCCAGACTAACCTTAGACAATGACTCTGCTAGGGGTAATTAACTGACCAACAAGAACTATGAACCAATTTTAGATAATTCGATAAAGACTGTTGGTACAATTTAGAGTTTATTTATGTACAAGATCTTTTCTTCTTTGTTCTTTGTTAATTTTGCAAATAAAATTCAATTGAATACAACTTTAACTTATGGGTCACTTTCAAATATATATATATATATATATAACACATGTACAGTTAATTTCTTAAACTAATATAGTTCAATTTCACTGTTTTCTTGCTTCCTGATGGAATCTGTCTCTACTTTTGTGCTTTCTTGAATAGATGAATTTAAATGTTACTTTATGACTCATATGACTGTCAAATGTCTTCTATATACACCACAGTTTTTCATCATTACATAGTCTATTCGTAGGTGGTTCAATTTAGTGTTGTTTGAAAATTGCAGAGTATCCCAACACTGAGCTACTTATCTGAAACAAAGTCCTTCCTAGGCCTCGTACAGCAGTATGATTGGATAGAACCACACAACTGCGGGTCCTCCACTCGTCAAGATGACACAGTTAATACTGGCAAAGGCTCTGACAAACTTGAGCATCTAATTGCTGACTTGGTCACTAGAGATTGTGTATGACACTCAGGGCAGGATATAACATGAAACAATATATACAACCTACGTAGTATCGCTCATTGTCTCCTTAGCCAGACAGGAGATAGTATGAGACAGTTCAGACAAGCTGTGGTAACTCATAAGACACATAGTAAGTCATGATTAACACAGTTCGTTCAAGTTCTAGCACAATAGTTCAATAATTCACTTGTTACAGTTTTGTCCATGATTTGTTTCAATACAGTCATATAGGTAAAAAAGGTAAAGGTAAAGGAACCCGTTACACGCCCATTGAGGCATATTGGGAATATGGTGTTAGGCCCATATTATCTTGACCGTCGGCACACGAGGGGTGATGTGGTCGGCATCACGCCGGCCGCCTTAACCTTCCCAGAGTAGCTCTGGTACCCATTTGGGGCTGGGTCGACCCAGGAGCCGTTTGTGGCCTAAAAATTTTTCCGCCTCATCTGGGGATCGAACCATAGACCACTGCGCTAGGAAGCCAGTGCTACAGTCATATAGGCCTTATGGTAATCATTGTGTCATATATCAAATAATAGAGCAAATCAATCTGTTATAGTCATTCCTTCCTCCAGTTTGGATAGTCTTTTACAGCAAGCATAATATCTTTAAAACGCTTTCCACAACCAACATGCTCAATCCATTCGTTCTACTTAAGTAGTACACAATTAAACTAAACTAACACACTTCGGGGTTCCCTCCAGAAACAGCACAATGATTCTACACCAGCTAATATTTCTTTAACACACATTGATAATATATTGACATATAAATATTTAATTAACATCTCGCTTACCCTCAATCATAGACAGGCTTTTAATAGTTACACAGTCTGCTCACACTTCTGCAGATGGCAACGGAGTTGATATAACTGTTTGTGCTCTGTGTCTGTAGTTTGAATTAGGCGGCGAGTGTGTCTGTGTCATGCGTTCTCTCCCCTTTTATAATGGCCTTGCGGATGTACGAGGTGACAACTGGACCGATAAGCAGATGCGCGAGCAAGTATGTGTCTGGGCAAGCATTATCGCGACTTGCATGATCAGTGGGTACCCCAGGCTGGCGGGGCGGGTTTGGTACTTAAACAGTCCTGCCTCATTTACCTGGCACGAAATTGACCTTATAATGTATCTTCTTCTTCTTCCGTCCTTAGCCACCGACCGTCAAAGCAGTCAGTGGCCATTACGCCTAGTGGCGTCTTAGGGCAACAGCAGATAGGTTTTCTTTGCCATTGTTTCCCATCACGCCTATTGGCGTTTTTAGGGCAACGGCAAATCAATCCATTTGCTGTTGTTTCCGTAATCGAAGTGACTGGCAAACGGGTGATCAGCCCGTTGGTTATAATGTATCAGCCAGTTCTTATAGCACACAGGCGTATAAACAAAATCGCACAGCGAGTCTAAGATTATCGCAGCGACACACTTAATACTATCTTATTTACATGCTCATTAAATGACATCATTTAAGGCTACTCTGGGTAAACGTCTACATGAATTATAAATATCCATATAGTAAACAAACAATCATATAAAGTAAAGTTACAGGTTGTAAAAAAGATTTACAAAGATCCGCCACGTAGGCCAGAACCAAACACAATCTCCTATGGTTTCCCTCTGTGTTAAAAAGAATTTCGTCCACGTAACGCTCATCTACGTAGTTACACTTAGAGGGGAAAAATTATTCTTATTATGAAATTGTCGTAAATTAGATAGGTAGTAGAGATAGATTTGGTCCTTCTGGATAGAACAGGCGAAGTGTGAAATAAATGAGAAATAAGGTATGAGAAATAGATTTCACGAGTGAATAGTTTAAGGGTAGAATCTGTCACTGGATTGAGAAGATGCTCTAGTCCAGCCTATCTTTACGACTGTAATTTGTTAACAGACCATTCTACTCTCCGTACACAAAACATATACGTTTAACTATACACACACACACACACACACACACAGTTACGTGACGAGAAGACGCACAAACGTGAAAACTATGGTAAATGGAATATGGGTTTGGGCTAAGCTAACCAACACAAGTAATTAAGTTTTGTTACGTTTATTATCATATAAACTGTTCACAACATCCAACATATATATAAATCAATAAAATCATAGGTTACAGAATTTAGAAAATAACCCCAATAAGTGCCATCCCCTCTGTTGAGAAAAGATCCCGCACGAAGTTAAGAACCACAAAAGGTCGAAGATTAACACTAGGGTATAGGAATAGACGACAAAGTAAAGAACCAAGTTCCTAGTTAATCTATCCTGTAGAATAACAGTATTAGCGAACACAATGTGAAGTGGGTACAATGATTATACAAACATAAAATATTCACTACTCTTATTCACACTCTGTCTGTGACCACATTCAATCTCGCTTACCTACTAGTTGTTTAACGACATCTTGAACATAATCCTCAGGGTACATACTTGTATATATCAAACTCCAGTGTTGTGCTTTGCCGAAATAAGCCCCAGTTCCTCCACGGCTGATTAATCCTCCTGATGGGGAACGCTTACTTTGGTGGTGATTATTGGATATGATACGTTATGTCCGAAAATTCAGGTAGCAAAGTAATTACCAAGATATAGTGTTCACGGTGGACAGTAGTTATTACTTCCAATATTTAAAGGAAATGTCTGGTGGGTAAATCTTTCTGGATAAATCCACTTGACAACACAATGGTCAGTAGTCGGAAACAATGTTATGTCTATATATATATATATATATATATATATATATATATATATATATATATATATATATATATATATATATATATATATATATATATATATATATATATATATATATATATATATATATATATATATATATATATATATATATATATATATATATATATATATATATATATATAATATATATATATATATATATATATATGTTTTGCCACAGCGGGCTAATAAAATTGTATAAAAAAATCTGGGTATTTTGTATCTCCAGTAATAGTTAATTTTTATTGTTCATAAGTTTGGACTCTCTCTCTCTCTCTCTGGGTGAAACAAGAGGACCGCACAGGTCAACCTCTAAGACTCGATAAATACTAAATAAGAATTGTTACTGGAGCTATTAAGACCTAGACCTAGACTTAGACGTAGGCTTAGACGTAGACGTAGGCCGTTGGCAGGCTGGTTTCGTGATCAATACTAGATGTAGGAGAAACCAAAAAACATTTATTCACAATATCAATAACCTATCCTATCACGCGCAAAAGTAAGATCTCTTATCCACTCCATCATTTAATTAAATTAAAAGCACACAGGTCTTAGTCTATCTTATCACACTTCGTTCACCTGTTACGGTTTTGGGTTTTAAGATATGCGCCTTTTTTCCCTTCCTGCCCCGGTAACTCTCAGCACACAATATGAGTGATAATTTAATTATGACTACTTTACAAATATCGCTTGTCATTACTAGCTATTTGTTTCGCCACATGATATTACACTAGTCACTTACACAATTAGACGTAATAAATTTGAAGTAAATTTTTATTCCGTCAATAGTCAGTCGCTTAGTGTATTTAACAGTCAATTAAACAATCTCTCTCTGGGTGACAGCGAGTGATTAACTTTACTTAACACTGGAAAAGTTAGCTATATGTTATTTAATACGCTAGTCAATTAACACTTAGAAAAATCTCAGTGAATTATAATGATAACCTTTAGCACATTAAATCACCAAAATGCTAATATATATTACCGCAATCAGAAATATGAAACAATCTCTACAAATGCTATGACACAGTTTTTACAATGGCTAGAATCACGAGCTAGATTTCCAAAATATCCTGAGCGTACTGATAAACTGACTTTGGTAGGACGGAGTATATATACTGAAAACTGTTATATTCACGAACTAGTGCGAGAAATCGCGCCTTCGTCCATATCAGGGGAATCAACTCGTTCGCTTCTCGATATAAGATTTTCTGCCCCCTGGTGCCGACCAACAACACATAATCAGCTAAGCGAAAAGGCCCGCTTTGATCTCGTCTCTTCTGCTGTAGATCAGATTATTATTCCCCCCCCGGGCATTTTTCTTTACGTCCCCTGAAACGCTGGACATCAAAACCATTAGCGGCCGAACTCCTGCTCGCGTTTTCCCTGATCAAAGAACCGATTAAATCTAGCCGCACACTCCTGTCTGTTCGACAGTGCTAATTGCCAAATCGGCTCTCGTGATAATTGAGATAGCGAATCAGGGCTCTTGTTGACTGTTATTTTGCCTGTCTGAACGAAGGTAAACCTTGTCAGCGCATGTCAACAGAAAAATTAGTAGTGGCTTCAAAGGTGAGTCTACAGTCAGTGAATTTCGTGGCTTTCGCGTAACAAATATTATAAACCTTAGAAGGGGGCAAAGGTGGACGGTCACTGCTGCACTATTTACATATCTTTTTGTGACAGAAATACATCAGAAATGTGTACCTTTCGTGCATAAGAAAAGTTCTCTAGAAGTCTTTCATGATGCATCTTAAGTTACACAACCATTTGGCTTTAGAAAAGAAAACCAGTACGTGGCATACAAATGCAATTTAAAATAAAAAAAACTAACAATAGCGTCTTAGTGTTTGTTGAGTGATGGTCGATTTAATAAAATAAAAAAAATGAATGCTAGAACCCACTATAATGAACTTACTTTGGCTAAGTATAAGTCCCCCCTGGAAAAATATAACAATACCAAGTTACTTATGAATTCTTATCGAGATTTGTGAAAAGTTTCCTACACTGAATTTTAGCTGGCAAACTGCACAGAAATTTCTACCCTCACGAAGAGAGTTCCAAGGACTGAAAGCATTTAGAGATAGAAGATAACCCAATATATACACAGAATAGAGCCCAGGTGTCTAAGCGTGGGTTAACACATGCACAGAAAATGCAGACCCCATAATCGTAACTATCCTCGGAGAAGTCTCCTGGCGGCTCCCTATAAGAAAAATTTGCGTAACAGGATGACGGCTATTACGCTGAAAGAGTCACAGACTTTCCCTGGAGTCAAAAACAGGTAGGACGCGCTAAAAGAGAGAGAGACCGCCTTGTGTGGCGTAACTGGGTCTACCCATGGACACGCGAAAGACGATGGCTTTCCCTGGTGACAAAGGCCAGGGAAAGTTTGCCGCTCTTCGCCCAGAAACCGAGTGCCGGGTTTTTACAAGTGGTCAAAGAACTCTAAGAAAGATGCCACCTACCGCGACAGAGAGTCCTGGACGCGTCAATTATTTCTCCTGGCAACATTAAAGAAGGGAGAGCTAACCTGTCTTGATTTAAAACGACAGGCCAGTTACCCCACTTTCCACTTACAGGAAACCGAAAAGAAATGAAATGGGCAGACCAAAAGTCAAAAATAATTTAGGGAGGTGCCTGCGCTCCAGGCTAGTGCCAACGTTTTAGATCCAGCATCACACTCCATTAGGCATGTCGTACAAGGCTACTAATATGAGGTTGTGCATGAGGTTGGCATGCTCATCGCGTAAAACAAAGTGCAACAAAAACCACCACTGCAAGAGCATATGAATACTTGTGTAGGCTTCCTTCAAAGGGACCAGCTGCAGTGTGTGACGGAATTATTGGGTCTCTTCTCCTCTCGGCAGTAGTCAGTTACATTTGTTGTGAGTACTGATTACGTGCAATTTCCGGAGTCGTCCCATTTCTTTCTCTGCTATCAAGCAGATATTAGCTATTTTCTTACCAATTTTACACTCCCTTCGGTGATAATTCGGCGGGCGCTGGGGCTGGGTTGGCCATGTCCTTAGGGGAGACCCCGATGCCATCACGGGAACAGCTGTGCTTTGGACCCCTGGAGGGAGGCGAAGGGGAAGCCGACAATAACGGCCTGGCGGAGGGCTGTGGAGGCTGAGATGCATTGGGGGAGCCAGGGTTGGGGCACTGTGCGAGGGATGGCCACCGACCGAGCAAGGTGGAATCAATTTGTTGTTGCCCTACAAGACGCTACTAGGCGTGATGGCCACTGACTGCTTTGACAGTCGGCGGCTAAGGATCAAAGAATAAGATCGGTGATAATTCGTCATGATTGCTTTACGCTTCTCGGCTGTGCTAAGATTATGCAGAGGAAAAAACCCAGATGGGCCGGTCAGTTGTGTTTACCTAAGGCGTGCTGGGCGATAAATCATCTGCTTGCGAATAGATTACAGACACGCACTTGACAGTCGGAATGTTGTAATTAGCTTCCGGAGAATAATTACGAAGAGATTATTTGCGATAAAAGTAAGAAGTTATGTGTAATAACTGACGAGAATAGTACGGAAATCTTACTTCCATATTTGGAAGACATGACCTTTGCATTAACACACATACATTTCCTAGAGGAAATATTTTGAATTACCATACCAAAACACACAGGTTTTGAAACTATTAGCCGGCATTCGAGATGTAGGAATAACTACATTTCTGATTGGGGCCTGGTCTAATAGTAAACAACACATGCCAGCAACGAAAGGGAAATATAACCTGACACTTAAGTCAGTATAGAACACTGTGAAAATTTACCTCACGCCAAGAAGACAACCAGACTTTGCGAGACTTAAGAATAGTACCAGACCGGACCTTGTTGGAGCATATTGAGGATTTAGAGCCCAGAAAACGCAACATTTTAAAACCGGAATCTAAGGAAACTGTAAGACAAAGTCAAAAGTGGGAACTTATTGCTAAAATAACAACACCCCAGACCACGTGTATAAGGCATCGTCAAGCTGCCTTAAACTATTTCTGTTAGCCAGCAGTCTGTGTGCCTAATGATTAGCGTAAGTTGTACATTTTAAATTCTATATTTTGCATTATTAACATGTGAACTAATATGTATACAGTGACATGTGAATATTGATATGTGAAAATTGCTAGCGGATGTCCAAGTCATTTGCGGCTGGCAACCTGAGCATACAGAATGATGATTTCATGAACCACCACTGCTAGGGCTGGTGACGGATTTATTGCGAGTTTCTTACAGAGAACCAAGTAGCGGTAGTCCCAAGTTCCATAGGGAGCACGGAGTGAATGATGAAAGAAAGGATGTACACAATCTATATTATTAACATTTTCAACCAGTGTAGATGTAAATGTAAACGTATACAACCTATATTGTTAACATTTTCCAACATGGTAGATGTAAGTGTAAACATATTCAGTCTATACTGTTAACATTTTCAAACATTGTAGATGTAAAGGAAACATATTCAATTTATATTATTAACCTTTTCAACCAATGTACAATGTAATGTTAAATATACATATATTCAATTTAATGTAATGAATGTTCTTCCGCTCAGTGGGATTAATATTATTTCTCAGCGAGGGTAAAATTTCTGAGGTAGATGGGATGATGAATTAAAAAAAAGGGGCACATAAGTATGTGTCGGGAAACTCAATACTCAGAGGATATTTCTTTCTCTTCTTTTGTGACACTAGTTGATGGTACCAGTTGAGGGTACTATCTCTGGAGCAAATGAGGGTATAAGTGGCCTGAAGTCGACGCTAGACGCATCAGACGGGTCTTAGAGATGTGGGACCAACTTCGTAGACACTCCCTGACGCTTCTAGGAACGTGCTGTGCCTACAACATTGACCAGGGACGTGAGTGATCCAGTCCTCCATCTGCAAAGACCCAAACATCAGCTTGAGCAGAACAGACAAACTCATTGATAGCTAAGTACAAAATAAAAGCTGCCAAGTGAACTCTTACCCAAACCTACATAACATCATTGATGATGAGCATTTTTGTTAAATAATTATTAATTTTTTTAAACTATTAAAAAATAATTGATTATTAACCCTCAAGGCCCAAGAGTTTGTATAACTGAACGCTAATGATGTTATACTTAACTTATGTTTCTAAGACTTAATACGCATTTTAGAATGTAACGTTCTATAAAAATTTGAAGAACGTTCATTTGCTTATGAAATAACCCATATTTGACCAAGTGGGAATTAATACTTGTTTTATAATAAAACTATTATAGAGTTATGTATGCTTAGTCATATATGGGCCGCTGGGCCTTAAGGGGTTTAAATATGTTACTTGTATAAAGACAAATCTAAAGTTGATTTAATCATTTTGAATGTACTTCATATTATGTCTTGGACAATTTCTTAAATACACGTAAGAAGAGCTATATAATAATAAGAGGAAATTCGCTGAATTAACTCAGCTGGAGGCTTGGGCGAGCTAAAATTATATTACATAATCCTTCACAAAAGTTGACGGCAGATACTAGAGTAAACGTGCTCAGCCAATGCTGCATTGTTCTCGCTTTTCTGAATATCTTGTGAAAACTCCCTGTAGGTAGAAGCATTATTATCCTTCTATCTACCACTCTGCCAAGAGTAATCTTGTGCGAAGGTAGACACCTTTGAAGACCCACATCAGTTACCCTTGTTTTGGCCACTGTTGGACCACTACTGCAGAGCTAAGGAGAGGCAACCCGTGACACAGTGTTGGCTCCATGCTCCATAAGAAGCAGATAGAAACATGATAATGATGTGGACATAGTGACAATAACTCTCTGTAATATAACTCGGACTGGTGTTCACAGCTTTTAAAAAAAAAAGATAATATGATTGTTGTAAAACCCTGACAGTTGGCGTTTGACACTCCTCACAGGATGGACTGACGTAAAGATTTACACAACATGGATTCAAGGAATAAACCAGGCCAGGACGATCCAAGGTTTAATCCACAAGATAAAATACAACAGAGCGAATTGTATACATATCAGTTCAGGCTTCACTCTCTGACATTCCACGTCTGGCATCTTCAGTCATTGCACTTGTCACTCATATTGCCAATACTTCCGTTGTCGGCCTTGTCTAATGTAAACTGCAGATATAATATTTCTGATTGAGCTTTAACTTTTGATCCCTACTGATACATGAGAGTCTAACCTGCCTCGGAAAATGCAAATCCTGAATAATATGAATTCTACACACAAGCAAAATGGACACCTTGTCTTTCTGTTGGCCCGACCAACGTCCACTCTCTAACTGAAGTCACACTTTCAATCTGACGTCATCCTTAACAACGCATATTTTACTTCTGCCTTGATCGGTGAGTCTCAAGATGTGTCAATGTTGTTTTATATCAGCTGGCTTGATCGTATAGGTTTTGTGGTAGAAATATGAGGCTATGGGCAGCCTCCTGGGCCAGGTTGTTCTGAGTAACCACATGATGACAGATAAATGCAATATGATTGTGGAGAGCTTCCCCAGAAGACACAAACGTCCATTAAACACTGACTCCACAACTATGAAACTTCGACTACATGCATGTCTTGGACGTCACGACTGTTTCTTGTACAGGTTTCAAAAAGACCCAGGAAACGTTGTATAGTGCTATTTATTTGGCTGAACATGGCTTGCCACAATTTCTCATAGTTCTTCTTTGTTACATTGGTTGTCCAAATATTCAGCAAGGTAATACAATTCACAAGGATTTCTACTAAGAATAGTAAAAGGTGGCTCAGTCTTGTCTTTCTCCTTTTACCTGACGTCTACTAAAAATACTTGTAAGGACTGGTTGGGTTTCTGTACCACTTTATAAAAAAATGCAATTTCAGCGGTTCTCATTTATTGGATATCTCTGGTAGCAGCCAAGTAAAATGTCTTTTGGTATTACGAAGATGAATGTTTCTCTATACTTTTAGATATAGTTCAGCGTTATGGTTGAGCAGGTATAAACTGACATGGTACCTAACTTTGTTACCTCTCCTGTATTAGAAAACGTGAGCCGAAAAACGTAGTGCTTGTTTGTTGGAAACCTGCGGTCTGTTGAAGAGTTGCGGTCTCTGGAGAGATCCCTTTCTTATTTGTGCTTCTATCTAAAAGGTTGAAGTTCTTGTGGCCGAAAGGGTGGCTTTACTTGGTACTTGCTCTACGGTTTCTGTCTTCTCCCTCTTCCTGTCTGCTGCTCTCTCCCTGCCCGTCTGCTTCGTCTGTCCCTTTTATCCCTCCCACATGTTTAGCAACCGTTGCCACGCACTCTCCACCGGCTCAGAAAAATGCAACTGCAGCGATTCTCTCGTGTCAGTCCGTGATGACCACACTATGTTATTATTTCAAATGCGTGCGAACGATTCTAAACCTATTATAGTGATTAACATTAAACTTAGTTAGGGACTTTCCTCATATAATTTGAGAACCACTGCTGATGCAACTCACATGTCTGGTCATAATGATCTGTTCTTTTGATCTTAGTTTGGGACTTTCCCTTATATATATTTAAAACCTCTGCTGGTGCAATCTTTCTGTCACGTATTAAAACCGACTTACTCATCACTTTTTGACCACTGTCTGGTCATTGTGATCTATTATCAATTTCAGTTACTTCCCAAATACTTTTATTTAAAATAACCTAGCTAATACTGTTGATTTTTTGTTTTGTTTTATCATTGCAAAATATTCTTTTATCGTATTCGTCATCCTAAATCGCCGGTGCTTCGCACGCGGCTACAGGGAAAACCCGAAGTTTTCAATCATCGTGCACAGCTCTTCAACAATATAAAGTAAAATGAATTTACAACTTTAAGAATGGCAGAGAAATCTATTTTAAACATGTTTTAAATTGTATAATAAATGTTAGAACATATGAAAAAATCTGAGCATTTGACATTTGATAGTAATCAAGAGTTTATTAGATTAGTGAACTATCTACTGCGGCTTCTTTTCAATTCACCTATGACGATTTGGTTGAAATGAACAACTGTTGGGACATGTGTGACCGTGCCGGTATCTTGGTTTTGGAGACTGGTCCAAAAGGCACCAAATTACAGTATGTCACAGTGGTGGTGTTCCTTCTTATATATTTTAACTAGGTGACTGAGGCAGGCCTAGTTATCTATTATTTACTTTGTTTCTTTCCTCCAAGTGAGACTATTTCTCCTACTGGCCCCCTTGTTCCGCCAGAGATGGTGATTCCTGGATGATATAAGGTTCGTCTTTTGTTCAACCCAGACCACGTTCTTCCCTCCTTGGTGGTAAGCAGCGACTTGCTCGTACTAGTGGTTTTAAGGCTGTAATTGTTATATAGGTTTAACTCTTTCTCACATAACCCCTCCACATCCTTTTATTGATTAAACCAACTTGAGTGCTGAATTTCCAAACATAATGGCTTTTATTTACATATCATGTGTTCCACAATTCTTATCTCATAAGGGTATGTTTCAATCTCCCTTTTATTAAGTCTTCCAGACTTAAGCTCAATGTATTTTTCCAAAGGTATATTATTATATTCCCTACTGTGGACTCTTGACTAAAGTACTATAACCTGTCAGGCCTGGCTCAATTGCATGCATCAATATCAATTCATAAATCACATATAAAGTTATATAATGTCTGGTGCAGCTGTGGAGGCATCTTCATACTTACTCTTTAGTGAGAGCGCATGAGTTGTTTCTCAGTAATCTAATTCACCATTTACTCTTCTGTCCTCTAATCTGTTTCAACATGATCAGTCTTATACCCTGTTAAGAAGCATCTCAAACAAAACAACTTATTTTGTAAATCCAACGTCGACAAGTGTTGTAGTATCTGGTTTCGATACTTACGTTGGCGAGAGAGCGCATAACCATACGACAGTGTTGCAAAACTCTGTACAATTTTCTTGTTTAATAACAATGTCTCATCTTCTTTGTATGACAGCCCATCCTGGCTATCTGATAATAAAAGTTATCCACTTTTTAAGCTTTAATTATGCCTTTGCTTCAATATTCTCTTCTGTAGCTCGCTCCCTTAAATATGAGCGTCATTAGCCTGTGACAAATTTGCTGAAAGTCAAAAAATAGTTCGAAACTCATCTTACCGTTATATACAGAAGTCCGTTACCTATCACTGTCTTACTAACACCCCTATGAGCTAATCCTAGGTTTAGCAGCACAAATTTTCAATCAATTCTAAGTGTTCTCCAGAATTTCCTATTACTACCTTTCTATATCTAGCTAATTCTGTAGACCTTCTGCAAACCGCAGGTTTCACATTTCTTGAGAGCCCAGCAAAACTTGACTTGCTCTGTCAACTTCTCTGGTTTTTTTTTTTTTTTAAATACCTTTATTGAGGTCAGTATAACAATATTATTTACAAAAATTTTTTTACAAGTATCACATAATGTTGTAATAAAAAAAAAAAAAAAAAAAAAACCAAGATATCACTTAATGAACATACTGAAGATAAACCCTCCCCCCCAATATATTACAAGTCAAAGGTGAACATGGATGATGAAATGATTAATGGTACATCGACAAAGGGGGTGGTGACCCCCTACCATGAAATGATTAATGAGGACATATGTTAAGGAGTATTTACATTGTATGATGTTTATAATATTTACAACAAAGCTACCTGCTTTGTATGATGACCAAAGGGTCTATTAATTATTTATTAAACAATCAACAACAAAAAATTTCAAATTTGTTCCGTTATGTTATGTGTTATTTGTTCGTATATCTGTAAAAAAAATTCTACTATTGTAATGTATGCCGTCATGTACTGCCCTATTCCTACATGTCCACACTAAATATCTAAATTCTGCTAATAAAGTTAGGAGTTTAAGTTCTGTCTGTCTCGGTAAAGTCGGTAAAGTATTCAACATGACCGCTTGGTACATGTTGAGTGATCGTGGTGTCTTGGAAGCTATCAATGTTCTTAGTTTGTTTAATGTAGGGACCACTGTCCTACATGTGTAGAACAAGTGGTCCTCTGTTTCTATTGTGTTGTTACTGCACAGTTTACACCTTGGTGGCGCCTTGCCTGCTTTCATTGCTGAATGCTTACTCATGATAGGTGTTAAACCGTACAGTAACCGAAATGTAACTTGTTTGGCTTGTGGCTTGACGTCTATTGCATGGATGTTTGTGAAGCTTTGTGTGTAGTCTGTTATAAAAAGGTTGTACCCTCGTTTTATTCGTGTACCTAAGTGGGGTTCCTGTGCTCCTACTAAAAGTTTGTATATGAGTTTAGTGTCTTGTTTTATTAACTGTTCATTCCCTTTTAGATTTTCTATGCATATCCTATAAAAAGGTGGTGGGGTGTCAAAGGAATGTTGTTGGTTGTTTTCTAGTTTGTGTAACTTAATTAGCCTAAGTCCGATATAGTAATGTGCTAGGGGGTACAAGCTTGGATTTTTAATGGCTATATATATTATTTTAGGCATAATGAAACAGTTCACTATGATACTTCTCCCAAAAATAGTAGCTGTCTTGTATTTATATTTCTCTAACATGTTTTGAATTTTATCTACTAACTTTACCCATGTCTCTGTATTAGGGTCGTGGGGGTTACAAGAATAATTTATCCCATAAATTTTGATTCTGTTAACTTGCGTTAACTGAAAGGGAAAATCTGTCTTGTTTGTCCATTTACCTAATCCCATTAAACTAGATTTTTGAATATTTAGTTTGGATTCGTTAGCGTATCCAAACTCTGTAAAGGTTTCTAATATCTTTCTTATGGAATCTACAGTTGCTGGAAGGAATAAAGTATCATCAGCATACGCTAATGATTTCCTTTCCCCTTGCCCGGGTATAAAAGTCCCCGTGATGTTTACATCTTGTCTTATTTTTTCCAGCACTGGTTCTAGTGTTAAAACGTATAACAGGGGAGACAAAGGGCAACCCTGTCTCACTGATCGTGTCAGCCTAACTGGGTCACTTAAACTATGATTAATTAATATTTTACTATGGGGTTTTTTATATAAGATCTCTATCCATGTTCTAAAGTATGTACCTATGTTGTTTGCTTGTAAAGTTTTGTGTAGAAAGGAATGTGATACCCTGTCAAAGGCTTTTTCCTGATCTAGTGATAGTATTGCACTTTGACACTGTCTATCATGCGTGTATGTAATGAAATCCCTTATGAAGTGTGTATGTCTACAAATGTTCCTACCATGTACACTGCATTGTTGGTCAGGATGTACCAACTTCTTCATGAATAGTTTAAGTTTCAGAGTGAGAGCTTTGGCCAAGATTTTATAATCAGTATTTAAAAGCGAAATAGGCCTGTAATTTTTTATTGACTTTCTGTCAGCATTATCTTTAGGTATTAAAGTAATAAAAGATTCATTTAAACTATTCGGAAGCTCTCCTTTCTGGAAGGCTTCCTCAAATACTTTAATTAAAAGGGGGCCTAAAATTGGGAAAAAGAAAAAGTAAAATTCTGCCGTTAACCCATCTTGGCCGGGTGATTTATTTTTCTGGAAAGTACTAATCGCTTCCCTTAAGTTTTCTAAAGTTAAAGTTTCGTCTAATTTCCTGCTCTCATCATCACTTAAACGTTTTGTGTAGTGTAGAAATTTATCCTGTGTGTTTACGTTAGTTGGATCTTTAGCGTATAATTTTGTGTAGTATTAAAAAAAGCGTGCCTAATATTAGTTTCTTCTGTCTGATGCTTTCCATTCATGTCCAATATTTCGTGAATCTGTCTACTGTGTTGTATATTTTGCTCAATCGCTAAATATTGTCTACTGGGTGTTTCTTGTGTAATAGTATTTAATTTTGACCTAAGGAGAGCTCCTTGGTATGTGTGTTGTTTGTACAGGTCTAACTGCTCTTCTAAAGAATGAATGTGTGGGTTAGATTTGTCTATCTGCTTTGTTAAACTTATTGCGTCTTCTAATATATTTTGTTCCCTCTTAAAAGCCCTGTGTATTGTTGTTGCTAAAATCTGTGTTCTATCCCTTATTGTGTTTTTTAACAGGTCCCAATATTCTGCAATGTTGTTATTGGGGATATCCTGTGTGTAACCCTGAATGAGTTGTGTTATTGTGTCTGTGAAGAAAGTATTTGTTAGCAAATTATTGTTGAATTTCCAATGTGGGGATCTCTTTAATTTTGTATATGTGTGCCCCGTACTTAAAACTGTGTATACTGCTTGATGGTCTGTAAATTTAAGCGTGTTTTTTATATGGTAAGTTTTATGTATATTGTAACTATTAGATGCGTAAAACCTATCCAGTCTTGAGGCCTGTCTAAAATAAGGGTTTGTCTTGTCGTGAAATGTGAAAGCTTGTGTGTTCGGTTGTAGTTTTCTGTACACGTCTACTAGGTCATGTTTGTCAAGGATGGGTTGTAAATGTCGTACTGATAGGGGGATTTGAATTTTCTTTCTCTGGGATACGGGTCCAAAGGAACTACTGTCTAAATTGGCCAGAACACAGTTAAAATCTCCCCCTACCACTATTCTAGTTCCTTTATAGTGCTTATCTATAGTGTCATACAGTCCGTCGTAAAATTTGGGTTGGTCAGTGTATAGTGCGGGTGCGTATATATTGATGAGTGTGTGTGTGTCATGTTTATTGTGTTTATTTTGTATTTGTATAATGACGATTCTGCCACAATTGTCTGTTCTATAATGTACTGTCTCCCAATCTTCATTTATTTGGAGGATGGCAGTACCCCCATGGCAGGTGCCCCGGGCGAACCAACCATGCTTAAGTCCTAACCTAGTTACAATCTGGTCGGCATGATAACCAGAAGTAATTCCCGTTTGCTGCAAAAACAAAAAGTCGGGTTTCTCTTTTTTAATTAGTTTAATTACATGGTCCAGCTTATTTCTCAAACCATTGATATTGAGAGATATTATCACTAGACTGCATGTCGGAGTGGTAAGCTGAGGTTGGCCACTCGCTATAAACTGTCTACATGGCAAAGTGGCAGAGTGGCCACCTGCCATATCTAAACTATTTGACAAAACGGGGGCTTGCGAACCGTCTGTAGAATTACAAAGCTGAGTAGTGGTCTGAGGCTGCTACTCGCTACAGGTGAGTTACTCAATAGAACACTAGTTGATGGTTTATTTTGTGTTTCAATGATTTTAGGAGGCAAAGTAGTAAACTGGTCATTTGTTACACATGGTTTACACAGCATAGCGGTGCCGGTCGGCTGACCGCTTTCTGACGTATCTAGGTCACTCGACACATTCATGTTTGCTTTTCTTGACGAAGCGGTGCATAAAGGCTGACCTGCTAACCTAGTTACATGACTGCCTGACGGAATAGTGATCTGGGGCTGACTATCCGTTCCGCACTGAAAATTTAGGCTAGACGCAGATGAAGCCGCGTCGCCTAAGCCTCCCACCCCAGTACTGGGGGGAGTTGTCTGCTTAAAGGAAACTGTGCGCATGTTTAAGTGTGTGTATTTGTGAACAAACTAATTATCAAAAAACTATTTACAATAACACAACTCATAATAATACATTCTAACACCACTCCTAAACTATAGGTGTTGGCACACTTTACTGAAGTAAAATACATTATTTTCTTTATTTTCATTGTTGACCTCTGTACTTGGGTCTGCTTGAGGGGGCACATCTTCCCACGCACTGGTAATCTATAGTTCAAACTTCTAACAGGCTCGCAAGGGAGGATAACTTCGAGGTGCAGCTCGGGCGTGCCTTCACATGCACCGTTCGTCATAAGACCTCTCACTCGTCTCACCTGCTCAAAGCTTGAAACTTGACACGTCCCGCACTGGGCCCCAGTGCAGGGAAGAAAGGCTTGTAAGGGCAAACTCATGAGTAGTTCCCGTCCTCAAACAGTTGCCCGTCAATAAACAGGCTCGCTGGCGACAACACGGCTTCCATTCCGTCATCATCTGCTGTTGCTGCTGCCCAGCTCACTTGAGTATTCATCGGCGTTGGCGCCTCTGGAACTTCGGGACTTGACCTAGGGCTGTTCGGCGCGGACATCCCGCGCTCATCAACCACAGGTGTCGACGAGTCCTTCCTCGGGGAAGGTGACGTTGCCGCCTTAGGCGATGTTGGTAGGGATGTCCTACTTGGGGAATATTTTTTCGGCGACTTGCTGTTGCTGCGCCTCACTTCTTTTGGCTTTACAGGCCCTGCTGCCTGTAACAAAAGTCTTTTCCTGTTTTTCTCCCCTCTTCTGGAGAGCACATCTTGAAAGTCTGGTTCATTCTTGGTAGATTCTAGTTCAGGGCTCTCTAATTCAGGGCTCTCTTCTGCTGGGCTTTCTGATGCGGGGCTCTCTTCCCGGCAATTTAGTTCTGCTGGTGTTTTGTTTTTGACAGCTTCCTCCTCTCTAGTTAGCTTCACCTTGTTGGGGGGGGTGGGGGGGGGGGCCGCTTCTTGGGACACTGACTCACCCAGTGAGTGTCTTCTCCACAAATAGCGCATTCAATTCTCCTTCCCGGTAGGGACACCCACACTGCCGTTGAATCTTTTCAACCTTGGACCTTCCAAAGTTCACCAAGTTAGCCTAGCTAACAGCTAAGACTAACCACACACAAAAATCCGAGAAAAAAACACGCTCCTCCGAAAAACTTGACTTGCCCGGTCAACTTCTCTGGTAGGACTCTGTAAACATGACCGCTCAGTAGCGCGTCAGTAACTGGACTGATCCCTTTTTGTCCTTCAAATCGTCAACCCGTCATCCACTTCTTTGTTTTTCCAATCCATGCGATTGGTCCATAGTTTTACTCACTCACCTAACGCCACCTACACGCTTAATTCTATGCTGTCAATCCCGTGAACTGTGCTACATAACTGTTTATTTCTAGTCACTATTTTCACGTGCGTTTCCCTATCCTAACTCACTAAACTTATAAAGGGCGTTAATATTCATAGTTATTCCCCTTAGTACTTTTTAACTTAGTTTCATTAATCCTTCTATATCTTTACTAAAACTAATCTGATATGCAAATTTGGTAAACTCTAATGATATATACTTAGATTACTTTAAGGTCTAAAAAGGTTCCCTCCCTTACAAAAAACACTACATTTTCATTCTTTTATCTCCCATGTTAAGAACGAATAGCCTATCACAAAAATTATTCTGATTTTCTAACCCATTTTTATATACTCTTTCATCTTGTTAACACCAAATAACTGTTCGACTGACTTTAACTACAGTGTATGTTACGCTGTACAACCACACGGTGACACTATGGATTTTTCTCACGGATTTTCTTTATTCGCACGGATTACTGTGGTTTTGTGAGTTTGTGTTCTAGTAGTGGTTTTTTTTCCCCTTGTGCGGGAAATAGTGTGTGTGGTGTTTAAAAATGGAAATTCCAGAAATATCTTTTGATATAAATGAAGCACTAGAGGGTGGCCAGCTGCATAAAGCTGGAACTCTTGTGATCACAACATCAGGGCCACAAGCCTCAAGAGTATCATACTCTTTAATTACAAGCATACTTGCAGGTCCCGCCGGAGTCGGGGTAAACGGGATATCATCTGTATATAGGTTCGCCAACCCAAATAAATGGTATGTAACCCTTACAAACTCGGCACATATCAGCCACTACAAAAATCTACATGGTAAAAAATTTGAATGGGCCAACCCCAAATTCACAGCCATAGTTGAACATGTGGACAGAGAAAGATCGAAAGGTCTACTTCATTGGTTGCCAGCCACAATCAAAAAAGAAACTGTAAAGAAAATTGCTGACTTCATCACAGGTGATGTAAACACCGAAGTATATCAATTACAAAATGCAAGGGACAAATGGACTTTTTTATATCAGCCTAAACAGACGGTTCCACACTACGTAAATGTTAAATTGCAAGGACAAGAAAATAAAACATTGAAAATTTTCATAGCCCTCCCGGGAAGACGTACCCCCTGCACAATCTGCGGTCTAGATTCACATTGGACAAATCGATGTCCCAAGAAGAGACCGACTTATTCGGAGAATAGTCAACTGCATGTACAGAACACTAAGAAAACACCTTCACCACAACCAGAAGCAGAACTTATACCCTTTCCATCGTCCCCCCACCTCGGGGCCTCGGAATAACAATATCAGAAATTTGTCAGACTCGGATACGATGTCTTCAGACACAGAAGGCTTCAATACAGTAGAAGGGAAGCGGAAAAGAAAGAGAAGAGAAAAGCTCCGAAACAACAAGACCAAGGAAACACCTAAAGAAACAGAGAAACTACCAAGACTACACACCGGGGAGATAGCAGCAACACAACAGGAAACAAGGGAAAATCTAGATGACAAACACTCCGATCTAGAGGATGATGGAAGCACCTCTCTCTTATGGGCAGCGGCTACACATGAAGACGATAATCTTGAAATGAACTTTATGGACCAATTCTTAGGTACACAGGAAATAGAAACGTCTCAACATAGAGTCCCCCTCTCGGAAAGAGAATGAACACAAAACCTCTACCGATGGAAGTGTGCAAGACTTTTATAAATATATTAAGTTATATATCCGTTATTATAGAAATGTATATGAACAGGGAATGTAGAATGTACACATATATAATTGTATATGTTCATATGTTTTATAACGACACATATAGGTATAAATATATTTATAATTCTTTTTTTCATCTCACCAACCAACCCTTTCCCCCATCTGCCAGTTTTGTGGTCTCAACCTTTCAATCTCCTGTGCCCAATGGTTTTCTTTTCCCTACTTCAAGCTATATATCTGCATCTCTTCTCTCAGCATGCCGGTCGGGTCCCTACTTTCTGAACCTCTCCCTTTCAGGACCTGTACACACTTTTTCTTTCTTCTTTGGCAACACATCTATCGCCCCTTTTCATCCTTCATTACTACTACTGCTCGGTATTTTCCTTTCCCTCGCATTCCAACTGCCACTTTTCTACAGGATAGTTAAAAGTTGTATGCATGGTTATAGTACCACACGTGGATTGCGTAATCATGCATGTATTTCTCTTTTATGTCATGGATTATGGCTGCACAACCACTGATAAAAAAAAACACACCCCCCTTAAATGCATGCTCTTTACCACCCCCATGCAAGATGAAAAATAGCATAAGTATTATAACTCTAAACATAAGAGGTTTGAGAACTAAATTAAACCAAATTATAGCTTTAACGCGCACATATAAACCTGATTTCGTCTTTCTTCAAGAAACAAAAATTACAAACGAGATAAAGGGAAAATACATTATACAACAGCTAGGTTTACGATATGGATATTTCGGTTTAGGATCATCTCACACAGGAGTAGCTATTTTACAAATTTCAGACAAGTGGGAAATAACACATCAAAACAAAGACAGAGAGGGCAGATACGTAATAGTACAAGTCAGAAACCAAGACGACCACTCGGACAATCACACTTTAGTTAATGTATATGCCCCAGCAGTAAAGACACAGCAATTAACCTTCTATAAAAAACTATCCAACATTTTGACACAATACAAGGGAAAACAAATTTTATTAGGGGGGGATTTCAACTGTGTTCTACATAAACTAGATGCGCAAAGAACAAACAACCGAGGAAGACAGGAACGCGCACAAATGGAGATACTACATAACATCTTAGACGAACACAATTTGGTAGATGGATACAGGAAAAAACATCCGGAGGGAAAGGAAACAACTTTTACAGACAAATCACACATTTCGGGTAGTTCTGCAAGACTAGACAGATTTTATGTACACAACAACCACAAAATTAAAAAAGTCAAACATATAATTAACACCACAAAATTTACGGATCACAAAGCAGTTCTACTGGAAATAAACGGAATGCCAACTGCGAAGGAGACCAAAAGATCCCCCCTTTGGAAATTTAATAATGCTCTACTGCAAAATGAATTATATACGACAACAATAACAAAACTAATAAAAGACTACTGCAACAATACACCTACATCAAATTTAATACAACATTGGGAACTCTTAAAAAGAACAATAAAGGAAGTAACGCAGATGCTTGCAACGCAGATACACAAACAAAGAAGAAGACAACGACAAATCTTGGAAACAGCTCTAAATTTAACACAACAATTGGACAAACACGCCCCGCATATTTACACATTGCAGGAGGAATTAGAAAAACACGACCAGTACATTTTTAAAGGGGCTCTACTGAGAACAAAATTATACACGTCAATTCAAGAAACCCCGTGCCGACAATTTTTGGCGACGGAACAAAATATTCAAAAAAGCAGACAGATTCTTCGCATCACGGACGAAACGGGTAAGGAACTCACAAACACTTCCGAAATAGGTCAAGCGTTTCACGCTTACTACGAACACCTGTATAAACAAGAACAAACGCACGCCTCAGACGAAGCTTGTTTCTTAACTCAGTCGGCCAGTTTAACTGAACAGGAGAAAAACACACTGGACAAATCTTTAACTACAGAAGATTTGTACCTCTCCTTAAGTACGCTACAAAAAAATAAATCTCCAGGTCCAGACGGCCTTACAACCGAGTTTTATTCCAAATTTTTCCATATACTAGCCCCACTTTTGTTGAAAACGCTAAATGAAGCCTTTGAAAAAGAAGAACTACCCCCTAGTCTAAATGAAGCTATTGTAACTCTCATTCATAAAAGAAATACGGATAAAAAATACATGCATAATTATAGACCTATCTCTCTTCTCAACACCGACTATAAAATATTAACTAAAGCCCTTACAAACAAATTGAAACCTTTCATGCATACTTTGATTAACACGGATCAACAATACAGTATAAAAAACAGAACCATAAATAAACATACACATTTCATTCGGGATGTCATCCAGTATACACATGAAAAAAAAACACACCAGCAGCAGTATTATCCGTTGATCAAGAAAAAGCCTTTGATAGAGTCGATCACGGATTTCTACATAAAGTTCTACAAGAAAATAATCTCGGCCAATACTTTAGGACATGGATAAAAATTATATATAGAAAGCCGGAAAGTAAACTTTTAATAAATCACACTTTGTCTGAACCAATAAACTTAAAAAGAGCTGTGAGACAGGGTTGCCCTCTCTCTCCTTTATTATACACACTAGTCTTAGAGCCAGTACTAAGAAAAATAAAACTAAATACTCATATTAAAGGAATACACGTACCAGGATTAGGGGAAAAAAAGCTAATAGCCTACGCAGACGACACAGTCTTTTTTTCCATCAAATGTTTCATCAATACAAACTATTTTCGACACATTTAAAACTTTCGGCCATGCAAGTGGTTCAAAAATAAACATACAAAAGTCATCTATAATGGGAATAGGAAAATGGAAAAATAAAACGGACTTTCCCTTTCAATTAACACAAACAAGCAAAATGAAAATATATGGAATAATTTTCTCCTCGACACCAGGAAGATCTGATAACGATATGTGGACAAAAATAATTTCAAAAATCAAGGAAAAACTAAAAAGATACCAATTTAAGAACGCGACGATCTTCGGTAGAAGCGTTATTTGTAACACGTACATACTTCCAAGTGTGCTATACATTTCAAATATCTTTCGTCCCCCCTAAAAAATACATAACCGAAATAAATCAGTTAATTAGAAGTTTTATTTTCAGACACACACTTCACAGTATCAAACATAAAACCTTAATACAAGAGAAACAACGGGGTGGAATATCACTGCAAGACATTAATACAAAAAATAAACACTCTAGGAATCAAATTCATAAGCGACGCAATAAAAGACCCACAAGGATACCCTTTAACACACTATTACATAGGCCTTCATATAACAAAAATATGCAACTTTAACAACACCATACCACACCATTCCGGAACACTACCGCCCTTCTACAAACACTACATCAGATGCATAAAAGGGAATGAAAAACTCCTACACCAGTCAACCAAAAATATATACCAATACTTGATACAAACACAAGAACCACCTTTAGACCAACGAATAAAAATAGGATACAAATATGGGATAACAGATTATACGGAAATTTTCGCAAATTTACACATAAAAAACATATCATCGTCGGCAAGGGAAATAACCTATAGATTATTATTCAACTTAACACCACTCACACAGAAAAAAGAACACAGGAATATGACCTTGCAAAAATGTAGACTATGCTTTGGTACAACAGCAAAGGAAACAGAAGACCATATCTTCTTCCGTTGTAACACGATCAAATCAACAGTAGAAGAGCTGGGAAAAGCTTTTAGTAGATACACAAATGGAAAATTTGACATATATAAAGCAATTATGCTAAATTTAACTCCAAAAATTGACCCGCCCTTGCGGGAAAAAATATTACGCATTTTAGCAGAATACAGGGACACCGTTTGGAAATGCAGAAACAAAGCAGTTTATGAAGGGAAATATTTCAGTCAAAATTTGTTTTTCTACATATTTTCAAAAAAAATGGAGCATATTTTAGGAATATAGAACCAACAAGGGAGAACTCAAAAAATAACCATTTCCTTTTCTTTTTTATGTATGGATGTATTACTATGTTTATTTTTTAAATTTATCATTTTCTACACTTCACTTTGATTAAGTACGTAAGGGAAGTGTGAACACGTGGAAGTCTTTTTCTTAAAAAAAAAAAAAAAAAAAAAAAAAAAAAAAAAAAAAAAAAAGTGACAATAGAGTGATAGTGAATATGTTCTAGTCACGGAAACTGTACCATCCTTTATTTTTTTTTTGTAAATATTGTTATTTTATTGGATAGTTTAAGAAGGAACTATGTTCTTTTCTTTCTGTCTCTTCTATAACCTAATGTTTAATCTTTGACCTTTGTGTTGTTTAACTTCTTTTGGGAACCTTTTTCTCAGCAATGGGGAAGGCACTTTTTGGGTTATATTCCTATGTCTGTAAACATTGTTTATATGGAATTCATTGTCATTGGATTTCAACGGATAGCTTAAGAGGAAATTTTGTTCTTTTCTTTCTGTCTCTTCTGTAACCTAGAGTTTAATCTTTGACCTTTGTGTTGTACATTTCTTTTGGGATCCTTTTCTTAGCAAGGGGGGAGGGCACTTATTGAGATATTTTCCGATGTATGTAAACATTGACTATATGGTTTTTTTTTTTTTTTTTTTAATATGTTTAATGTTTGTAAAGTTTAAGTGAAAAAAGTGGAATGTGAGCAAGTGTAAGCTATTTTATACATATGTAAAATACTATGAACTGTTGAGGAACTTGAATTAGCTATAAATCGTTTTTTATTAATTTCTTATTATTATTTTTATTTTCAAATTTTTTTTAATTATTTTATCTTATTATTATTTTTTAAATTTTTTGTGTAAATTTATTTGTGAGAGTGCGAATGAAGCTTTATATGAAATATATAACGTAATTTTCTGATATTTCATGCAATGTACCTGTTTTCTGTAAAGTGCAAGAACGACAAAAAAAAAAAAAAAGTAAAAAAAAAAAAAAAAAAAAAAAAAAAAAAAAAAAAGACACCATAGGGTTAGTTTATGGTTAGGGTTTAGGGTTAGTTTATGGTTAGGGTTAAGTTTATGGTTAGGGTTTAGGGTTTGGTTTATGGTTAGGGTTTAGGGTTTGGTTTACGGTTTGGTTTATGGTTAGGGTTTAGTGTTTGGTTAGGATTTAGGGTTAGGTTTATGGTTAGGGTTAGGTTTATGGTTAGGGTTAGGTTTATGGTTAGGATTTATTGTTAAGTTTATGGTTAGGGTTTAGGGTTAGGTTTATGGTTAGGGTTTACTGTTAAGTTTACGGATGGTGTTTAGGGTTATGTTTATGGTTAGGGTTTAGGGTTAGGTTTATGGTTAGGAGTTAGGGTTAGGTTTTGGTTAGGGTTATGGAAAGGGTTTAGGGTTAGGTTTCTGGTTAGGAATAAGGGTTAGGTTTATGGCTAGGGTTTAGGGTTAGGTTTATAGTTAGGATTTAGTCTTAGGTTTATGTTAATGGTTAGGATTTAGTGTTAGGTTTATGGTTAGGGTTTAGGGTTAGGTTTATGGTTAGGGTTTAGGGTTATGGTTAAGGTTTAGGGTTAGGTTTAATCTGGTTATGGTTTTAAGGATCATCTTCATTGCACGCGGACAACTCCATCTGTCACGGCGCTTTTTCTCCGTAATTTCACTTTTGCCACCTTGCGTGTTTGGCAACCCTGAGTTAACTTAATTGTCCGAGTCAGGTGACCGGAGGGGAAGTGGGTACAAATTCAGGCGCAAAAGGCAGTTGAGTGCTGGCCAGCGTCCGGTGCAGGTGGCCTTTATGTTCGCTGTCAGCATTCGTGCTGTGAAGTGTATGCCAATATTGGATTGTAATTGTACTTGCCATTTATTCATGCGATGTGGATTATAGTGCATATCTCTAGATTGCTGGTGTATTATCTGGTGGCATATCTTTAGGCCGCTGATGATGAGTTATTCGTGTTTAAGTATTGCTTTATCATAATTCAGTGTTTCGCCGGTGAGCGAGAGTCATGGCAGTGTTAATTCTATTGAGCGTACTAGAAGGTATGATGTTGGTAGATTGAGCAATTAGTTAGACAAGTTGCATTGGCATTTATATTTATATATTTCATATATATTGCTAGCCGTGTGTAGCTTCATTTTGTGCAATTATTCATTAAAAAGGAATCTCCTGTATAGAGGGGTTATTCTTACTTGTCGTCAGGCATTTTATGTTGTGGTCGACTCCTAGTGGAGCGAGCCACGTATAGCGGTATTAGTATTGTTAAAATCCACAGCATAAGTGGGTGTTGACACCATCTGTGCTCTCCGATCTCGGCCACCCTTACATCAACAAAGATGATCACAGCACACTGCACGAACTCCGTATCATTAGCGAGGATCCCAATGTGTGTAATAGAGGGACAACACATGTTATAAATATTTTGTGGTGGGTAGGTTCTTTTCGTAATTTTTACATTTTTACGATGCCTAAATCTAACCCCTTACACCTTTTTACTGCGTATCTGAAGTCTATTTTAAAGTGGTATCAAACAGACGTCCCACTGTTCTTCATTGCAACCGAAAATTGTATTTAAAAATAGTATTGAGTTTCATGTTCATACATCATCATCAATATCCTTATCATCAACCATCACTATCACCAATCATCATCAACATCATCATTAACATCCTCAACATCATCATCATCAACATCCTCAACATTATCATCATCATGAATATCATCATCATCATCATCAATATCGTCATTATCATCAACATCATCATCCTCAACATCATCATCATCAACATTATCATTATCATGAATATCATCATCATCAATATCGTCATCATCATCATCATCATCATCATCATCATCATCATCATCTATTTACCCCCATCAACATCACAACACAATCAACATCAACAACATCATCATCATCATTTATTTTCCTGTCCACTCCTTACAGAACATAGAACCAGCACCGCAGCTTGGCCCCCCTCACAGGAAGCCTGAAGAAACCCAGGACCATGCTCCAGCAGCGGTGATTGGTTTGTAGCAATGTCTTTGACATGATGAGCTTGCCAGCCTCAAGTAAAATCCTCATATTAGTGGCCTTTGTACGACATGCATGAGGGTGCAAAAGTCCAGTGTCTTTCTTATCTCTTTGAGGGACCCCCCGGAATCTACACGAACGGGAGGGGGAAATTCATGTTGTCATTATTTTTTTTTGTAAAAATACATTTGAGTTCTATGTGTTATAGTACGTTTATAGCATGTGGTCCGCAGCCCAGGATTCCCTTAACTGACTCCCAGGAGACCGCAAGCACCACGGTTAAGAAGCAATGACATAGATAATGTTAAACGGTTCTTCGACTCAGGTTGATATCTACTCAATCCGCTGAAGCCCGAAATCTCGTGCGTAGTGGTTCGTAAAGTGTATTTTTTGTTAAGTCAGCATCTGCCAGACCTCGTCATAATAACCCACGTTTTATAATTAATATTGTTTTCATGTTGATGACTGTTACCTCGTGTTTATGTGTAATTGTGAATGTTATCGGTAACACATGTTACTACGTGGGTTGGCATGTATAACATCCACATGTAAAAATGCAGTCAGACCAACTTGAAATAAGTACGCACAGTCCATCGTACAATTAACACGATTTTAATTGACGATATTCACAACACTGAGTACTTCACACACATTTGTATAAAAATGATGCTCCATAATAGCCATATTATCTCTGGCAGTAAGAATTGATGAACTGTACAGCTGGCCGTTAGAGGTCAAACTTCCTGCAAATATTCCAAAACGACATTGTCATGAATGTTAATTTGTATTACACAGTTACATACTACCTTCTGTCTGCCGTCTTGCCACACGTCACTCAAACACACATTCTTGAAGTAGTGTCAGTAGATAATCTGACAATAATTGAATAGAATGTAGGACCCCAGTAAGGAACTCCTAAAACACACACTGTCCCTTAGGACGAACACCTCGAATGCCCGTGACCCCCGAAACGTTAACCGTTCGTTTTTCGCCGCAGACATTGCCTACGTCATACACTCATTTACATATAGGTCACACCTTAACAAATAGCTAGCGTTTAGCACTGGTCCGTCGCGTGTACCTCTGAGTTGTTGCACAGCGATGCCTTAGCAAGCCGGTGCAAAAATGAGTGGTAACACTAACCCCGCCCCCCCAGCGAAAACTGAAAGTTTTCCTCAAAGGAGGATGACAAACCCTTGACCATTTCATTCACAAAACGTGAAGTAAAAAGTCGTGTATGTTAGATATGATTAATTGTCCATAAAAGATATCAAGAAATGGGGAAAATAAACTAAATGGAGATGTCAAATGATGAAATATGATAAAAAAATTGTGATGCATGATACATGGAGAAGTTCAATGAAATAATTAAATGATGAATTAATTTAACTAGCTAATTGAATGATATTAAACCATATTGAAAAAAACAGAAAAAAAAAAACTGTAAATTTAATTATGTCCATGTGATAATGTCTAAGATGTTGTTCATCATCTTGAAATAATGAAACTAGTTAAAGTATTTTAAAGTAAGGCATAGGTATTTATCACTTCTTAATTTTATCGTCCCTTAAATGGTATGGTTATGAAAATGTTCCAGATGTGATTTCCTTTACGCCAAAAGTCAATCCGATTTTAAGCATTCTGCACAAGATGTGTCAGTAAAAGTTCCAGACACGTAGTATTTGTTGAAATAACAGATGATACCAGTCAATACTGCTTGATAGTGAGGTGGAGAAGTCTGTGACCATGTCCTTAATTCTTGATCATCATACACCTAAGTTTCAAAGTACCCACAGGAAAGAAAGTCACTTACAAATGTCTTTGGATAGCTGTGTGGCCGAAGTTACCATTGAGCATGTGCCGAGACCAACAAAAAAAACTTAACCATGCATAACAATGTCTTGTAATGTCATATCAAAAAGTCCGGAAATGACTATCAAGCACCTCATACTGTGGGTACCCTCGACATCGTGATTCAAATCCAATGGTAGATGTAGAGGTTCAGCTCTGTGCCATGGTCAGTGTATAGGCATTAATTTATTCTACACAATGCCAAAATGCTTGAGAATTCCTGTATTAATCTGTCTGTGGGTAAACGCGATAGTACATCAGCCATTATGTTGGACTTGCCATCAATTGGGTGGATGATGTAGTCATATGCTTGTAAGTTTATCGCATATCTTGCGACCCTTGGGTTTTTCATCTGTGCACTCTGTAAATACGAGAGAGCCTTCTGGTCTGTCTCAATAATGAAACGAGACCCAAGAAGGTATCGCTGAAGTTTGGTCACCGACCAGATAATTGCTAGAAGCTCTCTCTCAATTATGGGGTATCTGCATTCAGTTTGAGAGAGCTTACGCGAGATATAGAGAACTGGATGAAGTATTCCATCCACCTCCTGCATTAAGGCACCACCGATCCCATACTGTGAAGCGTCCGTACTGAGGATGAAAAATTAATTTTGGATCAGGTAATTTTAATATAGGCTCAGATGAAAAGAATTCTTTTAAATGGGCTAGAGCTCTGTCACAGTGCTCAGTCCAGACAATTCTATTAGGAGAGCCTTTTGTAGTCCACTCAGATAGAACTGAAGTAATGGATGACAGATGTGGCATAAATTTATTGTAGAACTGGACAAGACCCAGGAGGCTTCTTACTTGTTTCTTTGTCCGAGGAATGGACAAATTAAGAATTTTTGAAATAGTGTTGTCTTCAGTATTGAGAAATCCGTGTCCAACTCTGTGACCTAAGAAGGAGATTTCGTGGAACCCTATGTGAATCTTAGAAGGCTTTGCAGTAAGACCATGTGACCGAAGAATCTCGAGTAGAGATTTAAGTCCAGAAACATGTTCGTCCCAAGAGTTGTGGAACAAACAAATATCATCTATATAAGAGATAATATCAGATCTGTGAGAAAAAAGTTTTCTCATCATGCGGACAAAGGTAGCTGGTGCATTCACCAAGCCAAAGCACATGAAATTCCAATGAAAGAGACCTTTAGGAGTAGCAAAAGCAGTGAGAGGTTTGGCTCTTTCTGTGAGAGGTACCTGCCAATACCCCTTGGATAGGTCAAATTTACTAAAATACTTAGCTTCCGAAAGTTTTGCTAATAATTCCTCAAGAACTGGCATTGGCTCTGCGTCAGACTCTGTTATACTATTGAGTCTACGGAAATCAATGCATAATCTAATACTCTTATCTTTTTTTCTGATGATGACCATCGGGAAAGAATATGGTGACTCTGAATGTGAAATGATATTAAGTTTTAGCATCTCGTCCAATTCCTTTTCGACCCGATCCTGAAAGTGGATAGGGATAGGGTAAGGTTTCAAGTGAATAGGACGATTATCTGTGAGTTTAATATCGTGAGAAATGATAGACGTCCGACCAGGAATATCAGTAAGGACTTGTTGATAGGACTCAAGAATAGCAAGGACTTGAGTTTGTTGAGCAGCAGACAGATCAGGACAGATAGAAACATTTAGCCACGATTCTGAAGGCTGCAGTGATATTGCAGGAAGAGGTAAGGGTATGTCAGGGAATGCAGTAGCTTCTTCCTGAATAACAGATAAGGAGGAATATGACGTAGGACGATCAGAGGATTCGTCCAAAACATCAAAAATAGGCTTGAGATATGCAGGTCTATCATGGAATTCCTTTAGCATATTGACATGAAATGTTTTATTCTTGCCATCAACGTCAAGAATATAGTCAACATCTGTGAGTTTTGACATAATTTTATATGGTCCCCTCCAAGAGATAAGAAGGCGATTTTGTCTTGTTGGTAACAATACAAAAGCCTTGTCCCCTGGCAGTAATTGTCTAAGCTTTTTCCGTCGGTTTTGAAGGGACCGAGCTTTTTCTTTTGCCTTTCCAGAAGAATTTACAGCAATTTTCCAAGCCTCAAGAAGTTTCTGACGCAGGTTAACCACATAGTCATAAGATGACTGAACTTCGGGGGCTATTTCTGGACCTGACAGTAGCTGTTTTATCATTGACATGGGTCCTCGTGGTGGAGCACCATAAAGGAGCTCAAAAGGAGAAAACCCAGTGTGTTCATTTGGAACTTCCCGATAAGCAAACAGCACTGCTGGGAGCATTCTGTCCCAGTCTTGTGGATAACTAGTGGTCACCTTACCTAGCATTTGTTTCAAAGACCTATTTAGCCGTTCTACCATACCGTTTGACATGGCATGATATACAGAGCTCAGAGATCTATCTATATTACATAGATTCAAGACCTGTGACATGACGTCTGACACAAACTGTGGTCCCCTATCAGATAGAATTTTATCTGGGAAACCCAATCTCGTAAAAATTAGGAGAAGTGCATCAGCCACATCACTGGTAGCAATATGTTTAACAGGTATTGCTTCAGGCCACCTAGTACACATATCAATACAGGTAAGGACAAACCTGTGACCTCTGGCTGAAGGAACCATTAGTGGACCTATTAAGTCTATGGCTATTTTTGCGAATGGTCGCACAGAGATATCAGCAGCCTGAATGGGTGCATTATGATAAGCTCCTTTAGTAGCCACCTCTTGGCATATTTTACAAGAACGACAAAACATTTTGACATCCTTCACCACTCCAGGCCAATAAAAGTCAGACAAGACTCTGTATTTTGTCCTAGCAAAACCCATGTGACCTGCACAGTTTGTGTCATGTGCATGCCTAAGAATGTATGGCCGAACCACAGTTGGTACAAGAATTTGACTACGCACTAACGTAGAGTCTGTATAATTACGCATTAAAATATCATTTTTGATAGAGTACCAAGGACATGATTTTTCTGAGCAATCAGAATCATGTGGTCTCACCAACTTAAAAAACCTTTTCAGGGATTTGTCAGTCTTCTGCATTTCAATGAATGAAGTCTTGGTGAGCATAGGTTTTTGATGTTCATCATCATCATCATCATCGCCAAGCACTTCAATCTGACTTTGAGCATGTGATTGTGCTCTTGTTGTCACCACATTTGCGTGCAGCCTATGCTGTCGTTCCCAGATTTCAATATCTTGTGTGGAACATTCTTTTATGCCAACAAGATTACCCAGGATCAATTCAGCAACCGGATCCTCCAATAAACAAACTTTAACTTGCCCTGCAAAGAATGGTGTGTCAATGTGTACAATGGCTAGTGGATAGAATTCTGCCGTTCCACCAAATGTAATACATTTTACCATTTCCCCTGTGCAGCAGGAAGGGTCAACAAGGGACTTGCGTACACCCACAGTGGTGCAACCTGTATCTCTTAAAACTGAAACAAGATTGTTATTTAAGAAACCCTTGTAAAAAGTAAGTGACCCTTGTCCATCATGGGAGGCTAACGCTGGTACCAATGCAGGGATGGGATGTCCACAAGATAGTCGCGACACCACGCCTGGCTGAAATAAAGTGCTGCACTCAGAGCAATTTGATGTATTGAACAAGTCAACAGCACAAGCATTAGCAAGGTTGGTGTTTACATTATTCTGATCGACCACCCCTGTGTTGCTATTATGACTCGAGTTCGAGTTTGAACGTTCCACACTTCGTGAGCGCTGAAAGTTGTTTTTTCCACGATAGTTATTTCGGTTTCCTCTTCCGTTCTGATGATTATTAGAATGTTGAGGGCATGTGCACCCTATACAGTGTTGAAAAGGTGGAGAGTTCTGGCTGTTCTCATCATTATAATATCTGTCACTTCTATACATGTAGGAATTATCAGGCCTACGCCATCCTCTGTTTGATCTATTGTACATTTGAGATGGCCCATTACCTCCAGGATATTGACGAAAATTTCTTTGATCTTGAGATGGTCGAGTATCGAAATTGTACCGTCCACGAAACGATCCGACATTTCGGTCTCTGTTCTGACCAAAATTCCGTTACATGCTTTTTGATCTGGCTCCTGGTTTTGTATTTGCACAGAACGAGCTGAAGCAACCGGTAATGACTCTTTCACCGTGGAGTTGCTCACAACCTGCCCCGGATGAGCTGTCATAAATTGTCGACCTAAAGACTCAACAGCTTGTAAAGATTCAGGTTTTCGTTCATGCAAAAATGTTAAAAATTCTGAGCTAATGGAGGATAAAACTTTGTCCCTCAATATGAGATCCTTAAGACCCTCAAATGTATGTTCAATCTTAGCCAAACCAATCCATCTATCAAAACATAATTTAATAGATGAAATGAAATCCGAGAAGTCCTTGTTTCATGTCGGGTATGAGTTTTTTGAACCTCATTCTATACCCATTCTCATCAAGTTGGTATCTTCGTAGAAGTAACGCCTTAGCTGCCTCATAGGATTGCCTATTGTTCTCATCCATAGTTAAAATAGCAGTCAAAGCATCACCTGTAACTATTTGCATTAAATGGACCACCCATGATGATCTTTCAAGTTTGTATTCTGTACATACTGTCTCAAAACGATTTATAAAGCAAGATATGTCATCAGAATTCTGGTTAAATTTGGGTAAATGAAGTTTAATTGTGTTAGGAAGTACTTTCTTAGACGAACCTGTCACTTCCTGATTTTGTGAATTGCCAGATTCTATTTTAGATCTATCTAAATTTAAAGAAGCCATCTTCTCTTCATGCTCAAATTGAGCTTTTTTCGCTGCTAAATCTATCTCATCTTTGTCTTTTCCTTTCTGCCAAATCTTCCTGTCTTCTTCTCTCTGCAAAATCTTCTTGTCTTCTTTTTCTTGATCTCTTCTTGTCTTCTTTTTTCTCTCTCTTGCTTGTACCCTTTCTTCTCTGGCAATATCTTCTAGCCTTTTTTGTTCCTCTTTCTCCAATCTACTCTCTGCTCTTGTAAGTTGCTCCATGGCAAACTCTTCCAAAGCTTGTCCCTGCTTACCAAGTTTTTCTCCCAATAGAATAAAATGCTCCAGAGTAGCCATGTTAGAAGGTTATAAATGACTTACTTGTGATGTAAAATGTGTACTATATAGTAATTAGCAGTACCAATGCAAATTCTTATAAATGTCAAGATAAAGCAAGTGAAAAATATTATGTGAGCATATGTTAATCTCGTGAAGTAGACAAGACAAACTATGACCCGGACACAGTACAACAAGCCAAGAAAGACAATACTAATGTAGAAAAATAATAAAAAAATAAAATAAAATAAATAAAAATGTATTTAAGTAAAAATAACAATAACAATGCTTAGTCTAACAAAATAACAAGACAAACACGCTTTACTACATTTAATACACACAGGAACTGAGGGACAGTAAGGTACGATCAACTGTGTACAAACAATAATGTTGCCAAAACGAAATAATCAGAAACACTCAACGAACTTGAACACCAAGCATCACGTGACAACACAACTAAACGGAAAAAAAAAGGATATGATTAATTCAGGTGAAGCGTTATCCACTCGGCCATGTGCGCCGGACCCTCAATCCTGAAATAATCACCTACCAATCCTACAGACAACCTTGATCTTAGGCCCAGCCAGAGCGGGATGTTTTCCTATGATCAAGTCCTTCACTGACCCCCCTTTAAATACACAAAGAAACATAAAACATGCAGAAAACAAAAGGCTCTGCACAGGATATATCTAAACTAAGCCGACAAGAGATGGACCACTTAGCTTATAATGAATCCTCCCCAGGTATGGTACTGGACAGAATGGAATCGATTACTCTCACTACAGGAGGATGATAGTGTTGAAATTCTTCATTGTTGTTTACAAAAACAATGATTTTGTTGTTGTTGCCGAATACGCCATCTTGTCTTGTCTGACTGTGCAAGACGTGGAGGGCTGGAGGCTGAAAATCTTCGCTGAGCTTGATCAATTTCGAAGAAAGTTGAAATTCTGCTGCCAAAACTGATGCAAATACTTATAGAATAGAAATGTCATTGATGACAATAAAAATAGTTCAAACTCTTGACCGCATCAAAATTACTAAGTTTGTAGTAGGCTTGTTAATGTTTTTGGATCCTGCCGCTAATTCGCTGCTGACGTGAAAAGGTCAACTAAAGCTGCGCAGTGCAGTTTTTGTACGCGCTGAAAAGTATGGCTCGCCGATAGCGCAAAATTTTGTAAAAGTGGCTCAGACAGAAGGCTTCATAATGATTAAATTTCGAATTGAGAAAAAAAAAACTCCCGTTTGCTGGCCACCATTGGGTGTTACCTCTTGTTTATGTGTAATTGTGAATGTTATCGGTAACACATGTTATGTCGTGGGTTGGCATGTATAAACATCCACATGTAAATGCAGTCAGACCAACTTGAAATAAGTACGCTCAGTCCATCGTACAATTAACACGATTTTAATTGACGATATTCACAACACTGAGTACTTCACGCATTTGTATAAATAATGATGCTCCATAATAACCATATTATCTCTGGCAGTAAGAATTGATGAACTGTACAGCTGGCGCCGTTAGAGGTCAAACTGTCTGCAAATATTCCAAAACGACATTGTCATGAATGTTAATTTGTATTACACAGTTACGTACTACCCTTCTGTCTGCCGTCTTGCCACACGTCTCACTCAAACACACATCTCTTGAAGTAGTGTCAGTAGATAATCTGACAATAATTGAATAGAATGTAGGACCCCCCAGTAAGGAACTCCTAAAACACACACTGTCCATTAGGACGAACACCGCGAATGCCCATGACCCCCGAAACGTTAACCGTTCGGTTTTTCGCCGCAGACATTGCCTACGTCATACACTCATTTTACATATAGGTCACACCTTAACAAATAGCTAGCGTGTTTAGCACTGGTCCGTCGCGTGTACCTCTCAGCTGTTGGCACAGCGATGCCTTAGCAAGCCGGTGCAAAATGGAGATGGTAACAATGACCATAATAAACACCTCTTAAGTATTTTCTATTTTTAAACAACTTTTATGTCTCGTTGACATATCTCCAAAAAATATAGAAGTAATTCTTCAGCCAACAACAAAAATCAGAATTTGTAATTCAAATGTCGTCAGTCCTGTTGTATGGCTCTGAAACAACATCATCAATAATTCATTAACCCTCCACTCCCAAAAGGAGCATAGGCCTTGTTACAGTGCAGTGCCTGCACCATTTCGTATTGTGTGGCCGTTGCTTACCAAAGATTTCTTTGCCTCAGAAGGAGAGCCATCAACTTTTGTGATTAATGAAATGGTAACAACACACACAGTAAGCGACGATCGTAACGCTAAGCAGATCTTCTGTACAAATAGAGAACGCCACAGTCAACTGGATATGCTTTATTATTTACAATGTGGACCACTGCTGTTACCTGGACATCCAACAATCTTGGTCCGTCACCCCACTTCCTCTACAACACTCGCTCACCATTGCGAATTATATTCAATATTATAATGTCTTTTATTTACTATTGTTCACATGTTACTAGTATCTACATCCTTTCCACCGTCTGAGCAAATCCTTGTCCATTGGGGGGGGGGGGGGGGGGGGGGGGGGGGGGGGGGGGGGGGGGGGATATTATCGAATTAGGTTGAGGTTATTGAAGTGATTCCAGACTCCACCGGGGTTGTTCCTTTCCCTGGTTCTAGATGGCCACTATCTTAGCCGAGTAACAGGACTACGGTAGGGACGTAACTAATTCACTCTACGTACCCTTTTTCTGAGTGGAGCTCCTTCGTTCTTCAGTCCTGTCAAGAATTTATAAAAACAATATGTTGGGTTATTGCTACCCAATTTTCCTCCGTGCATTTAAGAAATTACACAGCAGCACCTTGTCTACTTCACTAAAGATTTCAACATGGCTGCCTCTCCTACTGAGTACCTGTCCTGCTCGGACCCTGGATCACGCTTTTGCCTCATGCTGAGAAAAACGTGTCTAACCTCTGTTCTGTTTTGACTCTTCTTATGCGCAACGTTCTTTTTGCGCATCCCGTTTTTATACATCCTCTATACCAACTCAGGTTAGACTTTTCACTCTTCCTTCCCTTACTGCCACAGCGTTCAACAAACACATGCCAAGTCCTATTTGTCACGTGCCATCATCTCAAGTTCTTTCCACGTTCTCTTCATCATTTTCACCTCTGTTTACAGCTCTCTTCGTCCATGTGCTTCTTGGTCTACCTCTGCCTCTCTTTGGCCCTGGGTTTCCAGAACAAGGACTGCCTTGTAATACGCTATCAAACATGTTTTCCTCAGTGTGTATCCTATCCATCGCGATCGTCTTCCTTCTCATCTCTTGTTCCACTGGCACTTGTCTGGTTCTTGTTATCTCTTCCCACGTTGGTAAACCTTGTCATACCATTTTTACGCCTTCTTTTCTACACAAGCATCCATTTATGCAAGTCTGTAGATTTTTGTTATTATTCTGGGTCCACCAGCTTCCCATTCAATGAGTGCTTTATGTGCTTCTTTAGATAACATAAGAGCTATGCCTTCACTGTAGTGTGATGTTTCGTCTTCATGTCCTGAGGAAAGCACAAATTCACCTGTGGTGAGTTTCTTCTTGTCCTTCCACTTTGTTTTACACAGTCCGAGAACCTCGATTTTTAAATTACCTCATTTCTGCTGCTACTTGTGCCGCATTCCCTTGTTCGTTCAATGTCCGAACATTCCAGGTGATAAATCTGGAGGTTCTCCTAGAAGAAAGAATGTTAGATCAGTAACACGGACACCCTTTCCGGATTATCTCTGTGTTGTCATCATAACGCCCTCCCTTCGAGAGGATCTACCCCTGTCTTGGATGGTTGAGATTGTAATTTTATCCTTAATTGACTTCTCCATGTTTTAGTTGAAGTTTATTATGGTGGTTTTACATTTTTTTTTACAGGATGGGGGGGTTAAACCAGACCCCTGCCCATAACCCCCTCTTAGTCGTTATGACCGTGAGTGTGGTAGGTCCGAGAACTGGTCCAAAGGCACCAATAATCATAATGTGTGTAACCAGAGGGTGTACTGTTTAAGAAACACCCACAACATTTTTTAAAGTTTAAAACGTATAAACAACTTATACCACGTCTTAATACGTTTACTATTGGCAGATGGCCAGGCCTAGTTGTGTGACTCACAACCAACCAATCCTCCTTGTATATCTTCCTATCGTCCTAGTTTTTAAGTTAGCAGTGATTGGTACTAGGCCCTCTCCGCCAGAGTTGACAATTCCTTGGGATGAAACTACTTTTCCTTCCTTACATTTCAACCCTTGGCTTCGTTCGTACCCTTCTTGGTTTGTTAATGCCGTGAAATGATCGTACAGTGATTTTTTTATTATAGTGGATTGATGGATCAGGCATGCAACAACAATCCTTCATGTTCAAACTCAAGCATTTGTTTTTGTTCCACTTAACAAAATCCTTATTTATTTTACATGTAATATAAAGATAGTTTCAAAGATGCAGGTCAATGCTTCATATAGAGCACACCTGCAAGTCATAACATAATTTTACCCTCAAGTATACCATTTCCTTTATATCTCAAAAGGTATGTTAGGCATTTTAAATCCCCGTTTGTGCTTATCTCATCTTAAAGTACTGATTTAGCTTCCTCAAGCTCTTTTTTCATTTTGCCCAATCTGCCTCAAAACTCCTGTTTAACTTTATGCAAAGTCCTTTGGTTTTTTATATACCTCTGGTACAAACCTGGGCATTCCATTCCTTCTACTTCTTTAAACTTCTCGCCCAGTAACCATTTCAATTGTACTCATTTTTTCTAACACATCGTCTTGTGATTTTCTCTGGCTGCGAGGTCAGGAAAATGTAATGCATCAAAATGCAATAATAATTCATAAAAGGTCAATACTTACAGGTGAATTCCCTGAATCTCTCCTTTGAATACACTCACTAGTGGACATTATAAAACATAATTTCTCTTAAGTAGCATTTTTCTCTGACTATGAAAACTTTCTTAGTTTTACTCCAGACTGTTTCTGACTAATCTACAATCACAACTTCTTCCGAATTTCCTAGGACTATAAGCATTTCCTAACTTATCTATATACATTATGAAGTTTACTTTGGTCACTTTCTAATCTATAATGTGATAACTTCTAC
>JAMPIV010006430.1:0-82500 GCA_024509875.1 Oreohelix idahoensis
CATCTCCTTACAGTTCCAGTGTAGTGCTGTTGCAAAAGCCCAATAAGGAAGTTCGGCTGTGTATAGATAACCGGCTGCTAAACGCTGTAACGGAATTCCAGCCCGAACCTCTCCAAACTGTTTCTGAGTTGTTCACCAAGCTCAGCAAAGCAAAGATTTTCTCCAAGATTGACCTCAGTAAAGGTTATTAACAAATACCAGTCAAGGAGGAAATTAAACCTTTGTTAGCTTTCAGCACTAGTGAAGGACATTACACATTTAATGTGATGCCATTCGGTTTGCATAACGCACCAGGATTGTTCAACAGGATGATGAGGAAGCTTCTAGAACCTTTGCAAAGTCCCCATATCCATAATTTTATGGATGACATATTAATTGCATCGGAAACCTACGAAGAACATATTGCTACGGTTGCTATGCTCCTCAGGAGACTACAGGAAACTGGTCTCACAGCCAGACCTAGCAAATGTCTCATCGGGTTTGAACAGTTAGATTTCCTGGGGCATACTATTTCTCACGGATGCAGTTGGCCTATTAAGAAGAACGTGGAGAAAATAGTGGCAGCAAAAAGACCCCGAACGAAGAAAGACGTACGTTCCTTCATATCACTATGTGCATACTATCAGAAGTACATCCAGAACTTCAACGGACTGACGGCACCTCTGTCTGACCTCACAAAGAAAGGGCGTCCGGATAAGGTCATGTGGGATCAAAAGTGCGAACACGCATACAGCACTTTGAAAGGACAGTTGTCTGCATACCCCATTTTGAGGTTGCCTGACCTCAAGAAACCTTTTGTATTACGGGTCGCCGCGTCAGGTCAGGGCATCGGGTCAACACTACTTCAAGCCGAGGACAGTGACCTGAACATGCTATTTCCAGTTGCCTATGGCAGTCGAAAGACTAGCGACACGATCAAAGACAATAGTGGTCCCTGAAACGAGCGACGCAAGTTCCTGCAGGTATTTTGCATCTCGGTGTTAAACACAGAACCGATCGCAGCAGCGAGCGGAGATACGAAGACCAGGGGCGGCATCTCTCTTTAGTCTGGCGGTCAGAACCCCAAAAGTGTCCTGAGATCTAAAAAGGTGTCAATTTTCTCATGTCCCACTCATCTTACAATTAAGTTAGATATATACAGACCACGAAGAAATACACTTTATCACTCGTTGGCCAGACCTTTACAGAAGCACTAGCTATATTTGAAATCCTGCTAGATTATCCTCTGGATTTTTATATATATTTGCAGTGAATTCTATTTCTGTGCAAAACGGTAAAATATATATTGTGTAAAGTGATCAGTGGTCTAGTTCATTCATTCTATTTCACTGGATTTTGTGTTAATTTAAATCTATTAAATTAAACCATCTCAATAGTTCCAGTTGTAAATGTAATGATATATCTGCTATATTATTTCCAAAAAAGATAATAGATGCTCAAATGCTGTAATTAACTTTTAGAATCGCGAAGGAATTTATAATTAATAAATTTAGTTAAGTCCTATATTTATAGATGTGTGTTTTAACCATTAGAACTCGCGCAGTGTTTATTAAAAACATAATTAAATACGCGAATATATATATATTTATAAATAGTCTTAACGGGAAATTCATCGCGCTTTAGAATGTTATTTTCTTCTTCTTCTTCCTCGTTCGCCCTGAAAAGGACGGTGGTTGCGTTGTGTCTGTTTACGCCTAAGCTGTGATATCTGCACCTTTCTGTCGACACATCCGACTTCAGCACGGCATTTTTTAGTGACCGGGTTTGCCTTCCCATTGCCATCCGCACTCGCTCAGCCAGACTGCACTGCTGCAGACTGTTTCCAGGACCACCACGTGGAGGTGGAGTGCGGTCTTGACCAGCTCTGGTTCGCTGGTCCTGATGCAAGCAGTACAGCTATGGGTCGCTGACTGCATTCACTATTGCTGCATCTTGGGGTCCCAGAATGTTATTTGATTTTTCGGTATATTACATGTCTTTTTCTTTCATACAGAGTGATCGTAACATTTGCGATCCCAGCAATAAAGAAATCATCTTAAAATCTTCCAGACATATTGATGAAACATTTTTAAATTTAGTCTTGTGGCGGTTCAATGCGACCTAGCTATCATACTTACATGAAAGAAAGCCTACCCAAGACTATTTAAAGAACAGTGCCAGTAGCGATACTTGATTTACTGCCCTACTGTGAGAGAGTACATATTTTCCTGAACTGTGACGGCTTAAGTTTTTCTTCAGTGGATTAATAAACTTACCGGTCAGTTACTATCATCACGCATTGAAGGAATTTTACCACTAGCGGAAGATTAACTCTTTAAGTCCCAATCGACTTTATAAAGGCTCAGGGGTTAGACGCACTTGGCCCAATCGACTTTAAAAAGCCTTTAGTATATGTGCCTCTGTTCGAGACTGTTTCTAATTATAACTACCCACAAAGTCATTTCCGACTGCAAGTACATTCTTTTAAATACCGCACGTGTTTAAGAGTGAACGTGTTTCTGTTTTGAGATATTTATTTTAGATTTTTAAAGCAGTTTTTTTAAGCACATATCCTCCATTTTACCTTGAATAACTAATCATTATTTTTAAGCGCATATCCTCCATTTTACCTTGAATAACTAATCATTTTTCAATGAAAGCTTTTATACTTGTAGCACAAGAGTAAAGTACATCCAATTACCTTCAGTTTCATATACAACAACAAAGTTATTTATGCATATGAACATTTTAAAAAATTATTTCCAAACAACAACAATAAAAACACACTGGGGTGGCCATTTTTGCTTGGGCCAAACCCACTTTTTTGCTTGGGACTGAAAGAGTTAAAGAGACCACTTCATTTTCACCCCTGTGTCGAACTCTGCCAGTGCCATCCCATAGACTCCTTTTATATAATAAAACACAATAACTCTTAGGCTTCAAGTACGGCGATAAGTGAGAATAGTTGCTATCAGCAAATCTCGCAACATCTGGGGCGGGACACGGAAGTACCAGACCTTTTCATGGGTCAAGAGTGTAATTGCTGTTTATATAATTCTAGTCTCATGTGAACTGTTATTTGTAAAACTGATTCAATAACGTTTTATTAATTTATAAACTTATTTTCCTTACCAGTTTTACAGCAGCCCCTTAATTTATTTACTTATATAATTCTATTGGAGTGTCTGATGCTGTAATCGGTAAGTGTGTGAATATATAAGTGTATGAATGACAGGAAATTTAATCTTTTTTTTGTAACCATTTTGTTAACTTGCTTACCTGGTAATATAATTTTCTATATACCCTGCATTGTTCCTTCAAGTGGGATAGTTTCTTTGGACTGGGTTTATCTTTGTCTAATAAACGGGACGGGCTTAGTCGATACCAATCTTCTTCACCCCGTCCCTACCTTGTTATTTGCATTTTTCTGTACTTATGATAATTTTTTGCTGTAAACACATGATTATTGTAGTTATTGTTTTTTTAACTTTAATAAACCACATAAACTTAATTGTTACTGTGTTGGAATACCCAAAGCCCAAAATTTCCCCTATTTGTTTAATATAGTTGTATCCACGTCGTCTGTGTGTTTGAAGCACCAAATCGGTGTGAGAGCAGGTGTGTGTCTGGAAACTGGCAAATAATTGTTTGACCAGGAGAGCCTGAAGAGTAGATTGAGAGAAACGATTTGTCGTAAATAAGTCTGTCTTTACTCTCCTCCAGCACTCTGTGAAGCAACTATTTACTCTCTACATTTCTATCACTGAGCATTTCACCATCATTCTACACTCTAAACCGGACCACTATTTCTAAGACTCTTTCTCTCTAAATAAATTTACGACAATGCTTAATTCTTGTTATTTCCATGAATTAATTTCTTGTTATTCCCATGTATTTCCCGACTACAATTAAAATTCCTCTTGCCTTCTGTTTTCAAATGTTGATATCATTTCCTGTTCCTCCATTGTTGTCCATGTTCATTGATAAAGAAAAGTGCTGCTGGTCCGCTTGGAAGAAGCCTGCACACAAACACTGGTGTACTCTTCCTGCTGTGATTAATGCAGAAATATGTTGACAAGATGAGGTAGTCAGATCCGTGCACAACTACGTATTATCAGCCTTTTACGAATTGCCTTTTTATCTATATGCCTGCCAAGATATATATGTCACGAAACATCTGTAGGGATGTATCCCCAAGTTTCATCTGGCTACCATTTGCCACATTTCTTCTAATAATCTTTGCCTTTTTCCTAAGTAAGTATTTTCAGACCCTTTTGCTGCGACCTCATATTAAATATTCTCATGTCGTCTTTAATCTGGTTAGAGATTGGGCCTGAAGTCACAGTCCAATGGAGTCCATGTCTGTTGATAGTAGTTATTCTCTTATCCAGTCTACAGCTAGTAAGAAGAGAAGGTGTTACAAGAGGCATCCCTGTGGCACACTATATATAAGAACTTTTGTGATTTCAGAAAGACACCTTTGTAAGATTTGTTACAGTTTATACCGTTGTTTGAAATTGATCGAATAATTGTAAATTACAATATTAGATAAATCAATATGATAAAATTAAAAAAATTTCAGAACTAATTTTTTTAAATATATACTACCCATATTGATAAATAAAGAGCATATGTGCTGGGTTTTTTGTTTGTTTTTAAACTCAAGTGAATCTCATTCAGATTATTCATTCTACACGTCATTGTTAAATTAAACATCAAATAGGTTTGAGACTGCTTTACAAGAAATGGATCCCACAGTTTGTCTTCCGTTCTGGGACTGCACTCTTGATAGCGAATTAAATGACCCAACCCTTTCTCCAGTCTGGACTCCTGAATTTTTCGGTACCTCGCAGGGACCCGTTGTCACCGGCCCCTTTGCTAATTGGACGACTCCTAAAGGTTCACAGCTGATTAGAAATGTCGGCGCTGATGGAGAACTGATGGCTTCATCGGCCGTCGAGGACATTCTGTCAAGGACGAGGTAAAGTTTACATATTATATTTGGAATTACAGATACATTTAAACCGAGTACTTGTATCTTGGTCCGTTGTCACGTAGACAGATAAGTTATTTTACCATCTTGTCCACAATTTGATTACTCTTTTAATGCCATGGTTTCCTTGACACTTTGTATTTCTTTTCTACCTTCGTGGCCCTATTTTTTCACCTTCTCAAACCCCACCCGAGCGGTTTGTTTACGTTTGGCTGGCTTTCAGTACTAAATTCTTCAACGGTCAGCGTAGCGTAACGTTACATCAACGCACCGGTGGCTCGTTTGACCAGAGAAACTTTTCTCTGGTCGCTCTAAGTCTTTGATCACGAGCGGCTGGTACCCTTTGAGGCCTGGGTAACGAGTTTGATCTGTTTCAGGGGGAGATAAACTCGCTGTTAGTCCTTTGTGGGTTTTTGCCCCTTAGAACGCATTAGTGATCATAATATCATGTCTATCGGGGGGGGGGGGGGAATCTTCTCGCGGTTGTTGTCTTTGATGCAGTCTCTAGAGAAACTTTTGTCTTACTCCCTGGATTACGTCTTTCGCCGAACATCTGTAGAAATATGCAGGCCAGGTGTCCGGGGGGAGCGTCCTTTGTAATCTATAAGAGTAGACGGGTTTAATAAGCCAACACACTCGTGACCCGTAGATGACCATATGAGACTTAGGCAGAGATAGCACGGCAGTACTAGAATGTGTTTGCCTATGTTCTAGTCATTTTTCGGGGTGAGTTGACATGTCTTATTAATATATAAATATTCATGTTAGCTTTTATATAGCTGATAGGAAGGTGACTTGAATCTAGTAATTTAGTTCAGTGATAATGTAGCGCTGTCTACGGCCTTAGTTAAGCGGTGCTTAAACTGTTACGGTTTATCATGGGTTAAATGTTAAACTTACAATAACAGATACTAGGCGTAGAATCAGTCCACAGATGCTTATCATGGGTTAAGAACAGGCAATAACTCTGGATTATAGGAGATAGTCACTTATTCCTTTTTGATAGATATTTCTAGTGGCTTACTTGTGTGGCTAGGAACTAGTCTATAACTTTCACAGAAAGCAGTCACCAGGCATAGATATAATTATATCTTATGATTCAGCCACAACTGTATTATTATAGCAAGAACATTGCATTTTCTATGTACTCATTTTGTGGAATGCTAATATATTTCCCGAAGGGGACATACGATTTATTTGTGTAACGTCAAAGGCTGTAATCTGTTTATGTAAATTCATTTAATGTTGTAGGATGGATAAGCATATTCATTTAACTGTAACTACAAGGTTAGGTTTCCTGTATGTTGAGATTGAGAGAAGAGGAGGATATTTTGTTGTCAGAACATTTAATGACAGTTACATGGGTGTACAAAAGATATTAAGCCGTTGCGGGCACATGCTATAATTGATAGAATGGAAGGAGCGGAGCATGACTAGGTTTTAAAACATTAGATTGATTTTGTTGTTGCTTGAGGTAAAGGGTGTCTTTTTGGGTCTCAGTTTCAGGAAGACCGAATCGCTAGAGCAGACTCCAGTCAGGCGAAGAACATCATGTTCTCTTCGTTCTAGAGGGATTCTGAATATAGCTAGCAATCACGAGTCGTCAACCCGTTCCTGAATCAAAACCCCTTTTGTCAACGCCAAGTTAACCTCACGCAGTACCACGAGCCCACGCTAAATCCTGGAGAATCATCTGATGCAGTAGTAGTTCCTTACTCGCCTCTTGATTGCCAGTCAGAGCATGGCGGCTTACAGCATATCAATCAGCCCAGCGTCTATAGCAGAATTTCATATCACCCGCCTTTGTGTGCCTAAACGGGGCAGTCAGTCAAACCACAGTCAAACCAGCCCAAACCGGATTTAATGCCAAGCAGAGTCAAGCGCCGGATGAGAGCGCATGGGACCGTTTGTCCTTAAGTAACCTCGTCTTGGGTGTATTTTCTGGATACTTAAAACTTCGCACGTATGAGCAGCCATCTATGGACAGAGTTCCAGCCCCCCTCACGCAAGTAGCGGTCACCAACGTATAGCACCTACAAGGAAAGTTTGGTATTTCACTTCATTCATCTTGAAGGATATTTATCTGTAAGACACTTTCTGCAGCTAGCACATTTGGTCCCACGAAAGGGGACAGGCTGTCGCTCAGTTCGTTTAATTGGTCAGCAGGAGATACACAGCGTCTTCCAGTTTTCCCTCACGCATTTATGGTCACCAAAGTATAGCACCAACAAGGAAAGTTTGGTATTTCACTTCATTTATCTTGAAGGATATTTATCTGTAAGACACTTTCTGGAGCTAGCTTCTGGTCCCACGAAAGTGGACAGGCTGACACGCAGTTTATTCATGTGAAAAAACGGAGGTAAAGAGAGTCTTCCAGCCCACCTCCCGCCAGTAGGGAGGAGTCACCAACGATAGCGCCTATACAGTGATTTTATTCAGGTTAATTCCATCACCCATGGAGGATATGTACGAAAAAACCACTTACTGGAGCTATTTCATCTGGTCCCCGAAAGCGGACGGACTGACACTCGATTTATTTATCTCTCCGTGTTCTACAGGGTTTATGAGTGTTGGTGGTGTGTGTTTGTGGGTGTGTATTTGGATTATTGATGATTATTGATGACTATTGATGATTATTTTGATTATTGATGTAATTTTATGTTGTTGGTGAAGAAATGCATTATTTTCATACATGCTTCTTCATTTAATAAAGTTTACACCTTTATTAATGCGCTGTTCATGACCCTTCCATCCATAATTAAACTTGTTTTAGCTCTTTACTATAATCTCTATGTTTGATAAGAGAAAAGAGTGAGAGCAGGAGGTGCTTAGACAGTAAAAGTGAGTTGAGGCTTGGAGAGAGAGATCATTTTGATAAATATTCTTCCACGTTGTCTCAAGTCCATCTCCTATTTACACCTTTCTGTGTGTGTAATCTATAACTCTGTCAGTCCACTATCCCTTGTCGATTTCACTACTGTTGTCCAACTCGACAAATACTCTACACTTTACTCAACCACGACATCCGTGCATGAATGTTTACGCGATCATTTGTCCGACATTATAATACCATTTATGATATGTCAATTAAAGCGTTTATAGTGAATACAGAAGACTATTGGCAGCAAATCAAAACTGTATGGAATGAGACATGTGAAGAAATACTAGGGAAAAGGGAACAACAACACAAAGCATGGATAACAACAGAAACCAGTAAGATTATAGACAGAAAAAACAAGAAAGCAGATGTAAACACAAGCAAAACGAGAAGTTCTAAAGCCAAGGCTCAAGAAGTGTAGACAGAAGCAAACAAAGAAGTAAAAAGAAGTATCAAAAGAGACAGGAGGAAATATATTGAGGAGTTGGCAAGAGAGGCAGAAGATGCTGCAGCCAAAGCAAATATGAGAGAACTGTATAACAGCACAAAGAAGCTAACATGGAAATACAAGCAAACAAGTTGCCTCATAAAAGACAAGTATGGAAAACTGCTCAGCAATATACAAGAGCAAATGAAGAGATGGACAGAATATTTTGAGGACCTTCTCAATAGACCAGCTCCACAAAACCCTCCAGACATCCAGCCAGCAGAAGAAGTGCTACAGATTAACTGTGAAAGACCAACAAAGGAAGAAATAAAGAAAGCCATAAAGCGTCTAAGAGATGGAAAAGCATCTTGACCAGATGGCATTCCAGCAGAGGCATTCAAAGCATATATCGACACGGCTACAGAGATGTCATATACATTACTTGGTAAAGTCTGGGAAAAGGAAGAGATACCAGCAGAATGGAAGGAAGGATATCTGGTTTAAGTTGCATATGAAGGGAAATTTGCAAGTGTGCACAAATTATAGAGGAATAATGTTACTATCAATGCCAGGAAAATTATTAAACAGGATATCCTCGAGAGATTAAAAGAGTCCATAGTCAAGAAACTGAGAGATGAACAAGCAGGTTTTCGACAAAACAGATCCTGTACAGACCAGACATCCACTTTGAGAATAATAGTTGAACAAAGTCTGGAATCGAATTCACCACTGTACATTGGAGACTATGAAAAGGCATTTGACGGTGTAGACAGAGAATCACTTTGGAAATTGATGAGGCATTATGGAGTTCCCCTGAAGATCATTAATTTAATAAAGATAACATATGAAGACAGGACATGCAGAGTTCTTCATGAAGGACAGCTTACAGAACCGTTTGTGATAAGAACGGGAGTGCGACAAGGATGCCTTTTGTCTCCATTTCATTTCTTACTAGCAATAGAATGGGTTATGAGAACATCGACAACACACAACAGAAGGGAATCCACTGGACTCTGACTAAGAAGTTGGATGATCTGGATTTGTCTGATGACTTGGCTCCTCTGTCCGATAAACGTAATCAGATGCAGGACAAATTGATAACACTCGATGAGAGGTCACAGCAACTGGGTCTGAATATACACAGGGAAAAGACAAAAATAATGAAAATAAATGCAGTTAATGATAACAGGGTTGAACTTGAAGAAACACCACTTCAAGATGTAGAATCGTACACATATCTTGGCAGCAATATAGATAAAGTTGGAAGGACAGACAGTGATATCAAAATAAGAATACAAAAAGCAAGAGGAACTTTCACTGCATTGGGAAATATATGGAGCTCAAGAGAAATCGGATCCAACAGGAAAATAAGAATCTTCAACTCAAATGTGAAGTCAGTCCTATTGTATGGCTCTGAAACATGGAGACCAACAAAGACAACAACCAAAAAGCTACAGACTTTCATAAATGGGTGCTTGCGCAGAATAGAGGGATTAAAATGGTATGACAAGGTTACCAACGTAGAACTGATGACAAGAACCAGACAAGTGCCAGTGGAACAAGAGATGGGAAGAAGACGATGGCGATGGATAGGAAACACACTGAGGAAACCCGTTGATAGCATTAGAAGGCAGTCTTTGTTCTGGAACCCCCAGGGCAAGAGAGGCAGAGGTAGACCAAGAAGTACATGGAAAAGAGAGCTGGAAACATAGGTTAAAATGATGAGGAGAACATGGAAAAAACTTGAGATGATGGCACGTGACAGGAGGACTTTTCATGTGTTTGTTAAAGGCCTATGCTCCTTTGGGAGTGGAGAGTTATGAAGAAGAAGAATTAAAGCGTTTCATTTTTCTGTTCACTTTTCAGTCTTATTGAAGCATCCTCATACTGTTTCCTTTCTTCTGTCACTTCTCTCATAATCATAACAACGTACGAGTATTTAACAGTTTCCTCGAGAAACACATCAATTTTGAGAGTTCGTCTGTTTCATTTTAGGTACGAGGATATCAATGATTCTAATAACATTGATCCACGCTTTAATCTGGAGTATCATCATGGAGGTGTTCACTTATTCTGTGGAGGCACCGTGAGTCAGCTGGAAACCGCTGCCTTTGATCCAATTTTCTTCTTATTTCACGCGTTCGTGGACTATATATGGGAACTCTTCAGAATAAAACTAAAAGCCACGGGCGTCGACCCAGAGCAGTATCCAGAAGTTTTGGTAAGTTCATCACTGTGACGTATAATGGAAATATAGCCTACAGTATTTGACAGCCCTGAAATCCCGTTAAGCGTCTATGATTCGCTAGCAAAGCCGGCAACTTACAACCTGCGTTTACTCATTTTTAATCCACGCCTCTTTTCCCTGAAACGTAAATGTTAAGTCCTTTTTCGCGTGGGAGTTAAGTGATTGGGATTCTCACGTGCGGGTCTAGTCTTTTATAGACACACTTGTGAGCACATCTAAAGTTATGAGATGTGTAATTATTTGCGTGCCTTCGTGCATTATATTTGAACAAAATATCGCAACTGGGTATGTTTTCTTTTAAAAGAAAAAGTTTAAATAGACACGAAAAGTGAACCACGAAGTTGGGGAGACAAATAGGTGAGCTGAGACAAATAGGTGAGCTGATCTCACATGTCAATCCTTTAGTTCCCGCTTCAGTGAAAATGTACTGAGTTGAAATGAGAAAAACTGGGAGATTATACAGCGAGAGGGGGGAGAGCAATAGAGGGAAGAGAAAAGAGTGATAGATTGAACAATGTGGGTTGACCGTCCGGAGTTTTTGGGGGGAAAACTAAAATCTCTCGACAGGGCTTTGGCACTGCTGGTTATGGCGTGCCGCTAGTGTGTCCAGGGCTTTTTGCTGAGCATTGTATAGATGGTAACACATTGTACCTTCATGGAAGACATCCTATATATTATTCAAATCTTCGTAATGAAAAAACTAGGTATACAAGAACTCGTTACCGTAGAGCTTCCACCGTTCCTGAGATGATGGCGGTTAGTGAGTCCAGTCAAATTCGATATGGATTATTTGTATCAACGTATTTATGTCTGCCATTATAACCTTTGATGATTTACTGTCTATGACGTCGAAGTTCCTGTCTTCAATAAACTGTGATTGATGTGCTACATGGTTCCAGCTTACTTGTCTTACCAGTTGGTCCGTCTTATAACCCTGACATTACTGTTGTGTTGGTTGCATCACGTTAAACAAATCTAACGGACCATAGACATTCGCTCAATTATAAAAACACTGTCGGCCACTACCAGTAAGCCCGACATTTCTGATATCAACATTGTCAGCTGTGCCAGTCATCAGCACCAACACACAGCACCCCAAACAACATCGGTAACAGTAAACAAACGGAAATATTACCAACCTCTGCGATCTGCCAGTCATAACAGGGAGCGAAATCTGGTTTGTTTACCTGAATTTCTCACGCGAGCTGATCTGTCAATCATCAGATATCAGATAGACGCACGTGGGATAACACCGGATTTTCGAAGTAGTTGCACGGGCAAAAACATTTTCCCGTGTACTCTTTGATGTTCGTACATACAGGGGGAGACAACTCTTTGATCTCCAGAAGCGGGCAAATCTACTAGAACCCGTTACACGGTTTAAGTCTCTGTTGTCTATTAGCAACGCCGACCGAGAGACCGTGGAAAATCTTTCATTTGGGAAACGAAGTTTCCTGAATTTCTGCTATGCACTAAGAGTGTGAAAATTAACATCCTCTAGAGATCATAATAACAAGATGTATATAAACTGTGCCTTCTCAACTCAGTTATCAGTTGTTGCTCAGAATTTGTCGGATAGTCTAAACACGTCGTCTAGAACCATTGTGGAAGGTGTGATAATAGCCTTCGTGGGGATTTCATTCGGATTTTCTGGTAATAGAAATTTGTGCTTAAGTGTTAAAATGTTAAGTTTTACCATCATAATTCACTGTGATTTCCTAGCGTTAAAACTAGTGAAATAAAATAACGCGTAGATATTTCTTGCCAGTTGTTCATTTTAATGTAATTCCATCACCTGCTTTTCTTGCACAAGAAGATACGGTTTAGCTGACTGAATTAATATGCTAGGCATGACTGAGTGTGGACCATAGAATTCACGTTATATTTCATTTGTGTAATTTTAGTAAGTGACTGTTAGTTATACCAGACGTTGATAATCAAATAGCTATTAATGACAGGCGATATTTGTAAAGTGCGCGTAGGGATAATTAAATAATAAATTGATACTGTGCGCCGATTGTTGACCGGAACAGGAGGGGAAAAGGCTGCATACCTCAACCAAACCTGTACTCGCTAAGCGACGCGCAATAGGATAGGCTATAGACACCGTGTTTCTTTTAAATTTAATCAGGACTGACGGAGAAGATAAGAGCTCGTCTCGTCCCCTTCCGTGTATATATATGTAGAGATATAATAAAAGCATTTTTTTCATAATGTTTCTCTATTTTTAAGCAGATCTGATCAAACGGTAACCAGCGGTCTGTTGTGGTCTATTTTGGTCCGTTTCTTCATCTACTGATTGATAAATGTTGTCCTCTTCTTGGCATTACGCGTCCCCAAGTTCAGTTGTGAACAGGAGTTGCCAAAGAGACAAATTAACATTTTAAATAGTAAAGTTAACTGGACTTACAAATACCCAGATATTCATTCAATTTTATCAGCCCACTGTGGCGTAACCAAATAATCATAATTATCTGACTTTTGACAGTTACGCTGTTTCAAAATCGGCACCCAACCCCAGAGCCAGCCAATAGGTTTACCATCATCATCACAATTAACCGTTTTTAGCAACCAGATGTTTCCCTCTAATAGAAGTACTGTCAAATGTTTACTGTAAACACCAGATCGCATTTTTGCTGCATTAACTATTCGAAGTGACATTTGTCTACCCAGGAATGAACCACCAAATTAGGCGTCCCCCTTATAAAATATAATTATTAACGGAGGGACTAGGGCCAATTTGGAAGATAAAAACACTGGAAATTATATCTATATTCAGATATTGTATGTCCAAGAGATTTCTTCACCAAGAATAGGGTAAGCGTGATTGGGTGGCCACGTATGTCAGAGAGAGTGAATTTTTCTTTGTTACAGGAAAAATTGTATTATCTGGATTCTGTTTAAATCTTGTTTATTTTACGGGATAGCATTTAGTAAGAACTTCTTTTCTTTACTGTCTATGCTGTAACATAGTGCTAACCTTTGACCTTTGGGGTTATTAACTTGTTGGGTTCTTTCTTTCTCAATGAGGGGAGGGCACATGTATTCTGTTATTTTTCTATTTATGAACTTCTGATTGTATTTGATCTTTCTTTAGTGTGGTGGATTTGGTGTTATAGATGTTATTATTTAATATTATTTGTTTACCAAGTGAGGTCAGCTGTGTAGGCCCCTGAGTTTAGTAGTTGATGGTTAAGTATTTTCAGGGAACCTAGCTGCTACCACTCTATGATCTCACTTGGCTCTAGATTTTTATTTATTAGTTATGTGACTACGTATAAGTGTCTAGGGTAATGAAGATATAATGCAGTGTAAGACAAATCAATACAATTACACTTTAATTCTATCACATGAATAGGACTGGGTCAATACAACAACCACATACAGACTAACACTGTATGATATATCTTATAGAAAGAAGTATGTGGCTGAATATTATGTAATAGACTATATTACAATTTTATTTGCCCTGATTCAGAATTTTCTGAGTCAGGACCAACAACAAAATGAAAATTATGGTTTTATTTACATAAATTAAATACCACAATAGATCTTCTGTCCATATAAAGCAATATTACAATCTAATTATATTTAGGTATTACTATAGACTAAGTTAACACTAGAACAAGCTAAATACATTCGAGAACAAATGTCTTAGAAAACTCATGAACATCAGTTGGAAAGAATTCAAGACTAATCGACAAATAAGAGAAGACTCTAGGCAGAAATATGTCTCCAACTATATAAGGAAAAGACGATGGTCATATATCGGTCATGTCCTACGAAGGCAAAACAACAGAATACCACTACAGGCGCTCACTTGGGTTCCTGAGGGTAAGAGGAAAAAAGGAAGACCAAAAGAAACACTCAGAAGAACAATAATAAGAGAAGGAAGAACGTTGGGATTAAACAATGTGCAAGAGCTAAGAGGAGTGGCGTCACAACGTACAACCTGGAGAGCACTGGTTTCTGCCTTATGCGCCGTGTTTGGTGTTTAAAGAATTTATTATTATTATTATTATTATTAAGTTAACACTGGTAATTAATGGTGGGTTTTGGTATTTTCATCATACCCTCTCTTTTCTCTACCTCTTGTGGAATGTTTATTCAACAATCAATTATTTTATTTATTAAGTTTTAATACAAGTGGATGAACTCTTAGTGCCGACACAATGGCACTTATCTTCCGTTGGTAGTAGTTACGATGCTGACAATCTGACACAGTCCCTGGTGTAGTGTGGTAGACAGCATGTACCAGCAAAAATTTCAATTTCTCTCACGAAGATAAATACACCAGGATTCTGGCACTAGCTTAGCACCACAACAAAAAACCTGTAACAAGGTTATGATTCTTTACAACACATCTACAATATCATTTCACAAGTAATACATGGTATAATTCAATAAAAAGAAAAGGGTCAGATCCCGCTGACCAACCCATTTCAACCATTTTCATCTGAGATAACAACTCATACCAGTGCTCCTATTCTTCTCTCTAATGGCTACACCGCCTCTGACACTTCAACAATGATCCTCTCCCATAGGATAATGTGGGTTAGCCTTCCCACTGGTAACTCTGGAAATCATTTGAAGTTATACAAATCATGTAAGTTTTACTGCGTGTGAGCAACCCCAAAGGCCCTGCATAAGTCTGCTATGGGACCTATGTACTTAGTTGCAAAACATTCCCAATAAAGCAGTATCTAATACACCAAATTTTTGTAATAACAAGGTTAATCAATTTCGTTCTTACCACAATTCAATGGAAATATCACAAACATACGTTGACTGGCATTAGCATTAATATATATAAGTTCAGCTTTGCCCTCGTCCAGACTGCCAAGGTTTTTTATTTTATTTCACTCTTAGCACTGCTGTTCCCAACGCAGCTTACATACTAACAATTTTGTATCAAATTGCGACAAGCCTTGGAAGCTTTTTGCCAATATCACTAGACTGGTCCAATCACAGCGAGATCTAGCTATACAATTCAAATTTGAAAAAAAAAAACTCCAAACATACTAGGAGTGAGTCTGCAAATTATATTTAACTTTTTGGGCCAACCAATACCCTCCTTCCTATACTCCTATACTAACCAATCGGATTTGAATCACTCTAATGCCTCTTTTTTAAACTTGTGTCCCCAAATAATGTTATAAATAGAATGAGAAAAAACAACAATCTTACTGTTCGTAGATATATAGTTTTATTTCAATATCTTGGTTAATAATTGGACTACTATGTATTTTAAAGTTCCGTATCCTACTAGTGACTAGGCTGTTGCTACTGGTGTCAGACTGTATCGGCTAGACCGTTCCTCTGACGTCCAGGCCGGGTCATGCTGCATGGGCAACAGCTTGATCTAACATTGCCCAACCTTGTGCCACCGAAAGTTATTTCGGGAGGTACGCTCCTTTGGTCAGAAATAACTGGTAGGGAAGATCACATGGTAGGGAAGATCACATGTATTTTAAAACATATTATTGCTCAGGAGACTCTAAGCTATCCATATATATGATTTTTATGGCCATATTAATTGTTGTTTGGATTTTCATATTCGTCACTGTTAGTCGTCAATTATATACTTTTCCATAAGTCGGACATCTTTCCCCCCTTCTCTATCATTTTTATTCAAAATAAAACAACTTGTTTGGGTTACGTCAGAAATACACTACTAGACAGGAATTGAGAGCTGACTGTGTGTGTGTATATACATTCTGGCGTGTCTAACATCTTAGATATGTGCATGGAACTGCGAGAATATAGTACGAGGCATGCGGCTTTGCGTCTTGTTTTTCAAATCTGCTAAAGGCAATACTGTCGCGCTCTCATTACAATTTGGCGTTCCAAAACCCAAACGCGTGACAATGGTAGCATTTCTTCTGTCGCTCCTTCGTCTACCACCCTTCTTCTTTCTTTCGGTCTTGGAACAAATACTCCTTGACCCTGCAAAATGTTATTTTTAATTCTCAAGAACGAACTAGGAAAGCGTGTAAGATTTGACGGCGAGATCATTTTCTAAGTATTACCACTGTACAAAATTCAGCGCTCTACTGGCGCAGAAGACGACGATAGGAAACCACACACGGGCGGGTTTATTTATTATCATAGGAGTAAAATCTTACTGAATTTAGCGATTATCTCACAGATTTCGCTACACACCTCCCTTTCTAAAACATGCATTCATTGGAGGTTATAATCTGTGAGATAACTTAGCGCAAATGAAATCCTACGCGTTTTTCTGATTTTCATCATAAGGATGTCTATTCAAAAAATGCACATTTTACAAAAATCGATATGGCTATTTAATATGGGAAAAATATAGACATTCATTCATTTGTGTATGAAAATGCTGTCTATGGTAAAAGCGAGATAATCCATGTTTGATTCACACTTTTGATTATAGGAGTAATCGTTCTGGATATTGATCCAGCGCAAGGATATTGCGCTTGCGTTTGTACTTATTTTTTAGGGCCAGAAAATATATTAATTTGCTTATTGTGTTTATGGCCTGAATTCATATGTATTACATATTATTAGTACAAGTAGAATCAGTCCTATATTGTATATTTTGGATGGGTAGGAGGGACTAGATTCTTGTATTCCGGTCTAGCGGAAGTATGAGTTGTCTTGACAAGTCGTGATGAGTTCCGATGTACTGCTTACAAATGGCGGGGTACGTTTTTCTAGAGCTGGTCCTTTCGTCAGAAAAAAATGTCTCACGAAGTGGTTTTTCTTCTGAAGGAGATGGTGTCTCTACGATAGTTTGTGTTAGAGACTCTCCTTATGTCAGTATATAGATGATTCGGACTCCAGGTAAACCCAGCTCCTATTTTTGATGATCTCTCGTCGGTTAGGCCTAGCTTGACTTTTGTGCTTCGCTATGCTAGTGTCGTGTTTTGTATCGACGAAGATGACAGATTTTCCTGCAGCGGTTATGGCTACATGAATTAACCTGATCACCGTAGAGCTGTATGGAAACATTTATGAAATCCTTTATATACCCATTATAAATTAACTCTGGCTTATATTCTCCTTCCTATGAATGAGTGAACGACAACTCAGGGAGGTAGCCATGTTGGATTTCGGTCATCATATGTTTTGATCACTGCCAAGAGAACAGATTATTTATCTTATTATCGGACAGTGACAGGGAGATCTCAATCTTGCTAGAACCCCCTTCGTGGTTTCATAATATATACTACAAACTATGGACGTCAAGTAACTTTAGTTATTTATCGATTCGCCTTCACTGACGCGTTTAGTCAGATAGGGGAATGTGGCCATAATGTATCATGACATTGAACTTTTGATGTACTGCCCATTATTTCTGAAGGGGTCATGACTTCAGATCTGCTATGTATACCTACAAATTGATATGTCAACATACCATGATGTACTCGTATGTCCCAGTGTGTACGTCTGAATAAATTGAGTAAACAAAGATTCCAGCAGTCTGCATTGGTGCCTTGTAGACACAAGTGTATGAGTGGTTATATTGGTCAGCACACGAACAGCACACCATTCGCGTCAATCACACTCTACATTTCTACTTCATACATACACCATCCTGCGTCGGTTGAAGTGACCAAGTTTAGGGCCTGCTTCCCCTGGAGCCTTTGCCTTCCCTAACTCAGGACTAGGGTGAGTTACCCATTTACAGCTGGGTAGACTGGAGCATGCCTGATCTCAACAACACACCACTCTTCCTTACAGAGCATCCAGTGTGTGTGTGAAAGCAACTTTACAGAGTTGGAAAGAAGAAACAAAAAAACTTTACAGTGGCGAGCCAGATTCCTGGGTCCAGCTTACGCAGTTTTGTGTTGAGAATCACAGTTTACAGCTGAAAGAACATTTGTTTGAACACATCAACACCAGTAGGACAGCTATACAGTCGATGTCAGCTTGACCTGTATTACCGATAGGATGCTGTATCTAGGTCAGCGCTTGTTGACAGTTTTTCGCTGTACAGACAGTATTACACAGGACAGTGGTATCAAGTGTAGAAAATATCTGGAGCAGTATTGTTGACATTTCTCAACGTACAGAAGAATCACAGTGTTGTTGAAAATAAAGTGCATAGTTCATCGTTGGATCTTCATATGCTCAAAAGAGAAAAAATTGACAGTGTAATAGTTTAGAATTAAATCTGTTACTCAATAAAGTGGCAAGTTATTAGAATTAAAATAAACTGTGCCTGCTTTACAACACTATACCTGCAACACATTCCATTCATGACATAAATTATATTGTATGCTATATGCTATTTATGCTTACATGTTATTTGTTTATATGTGTAGGTGTTTATATGTTGCGGGCCTGGATGGGAGGTGACTAGAACAGGAAATACCGAATGATATTGGTCTTGTTCTGGCGTTCGATAGGGAGCAATTTCTTAATTGAAATTTGCATGCAACATAGTTTGCAAATATTTGGTTAGTTGTGACGACTGTTTCATATTTGTATTTGTAACATTTTTTTTTTCTGTTCTTTATTTTTGTTTTTTGATTTGTTTGTATAATTGTAGGTCTCATCTTTCCTTTCATTTCAGTTTTTTACACCCTTATGTTTATACACTGTGGCGTTATTTGTCTTGTCATTTTATTATTGCAGTTATCATCACGGTTTCTGTGATCATTTTTTTCATTTCTCCTATTTAATTTAATTTGATCTCTGCAAATGTGTTCATATTGTCTTTTCTTGTTTGTCCTTTGTAATGTCTTTAGTTGACATATGACGTATAGTGGTATACACTGATAGTATAGTACAGATCAGTACTTTATGATTGTTATTGTTATAAAACAAAATGTACAAGACCTTTGTAAGGCTTGTCTCCCAAAGTGATTGGTAAAGGGAAATATTTTTTCCACAGGTACCCAAGTGATCTTTGATTACATTGAGATATACAAGACCTTTGTAAGGCTTGTCCCCCACAGTATTTGAGATACAGTTATTGTTGTCCACAGGTACTCAAGTTATCATTGGTTATTATAAACCATACAAGTTTGGACTAAGACTAAGTCTATGGTATAGACTTGTCTCCCATTAACTTGAAAGAGGGTAATTTATTTACTTTTTCAGGTTTCTGATTTAAGAAGACAATATGTCTACATTAGATTATTTCATTACACAAGGAAAATCTCTTGATAAGACTGGAAAAGACTTAGAACAATGGGCTGTTGCTCAATATGACAAAGCATTAGCTGCAGAAGAGAAAAAAATTGCTGCTGAGAAAAGAAAAGCTGCTGCTGAGGAAAAAAAAGCTGCGGCTGAGGAGAGAAAACTTCAAATAGAAGAAAAAAAAGCTGCTGCAGAAGAAAGGAAAGCCTTAGCTGAAGAAAAAAGATTAGAAAAAGAAGCTGATACTGCTGCTGAACTTAAGAAATTGCAGATGCAAGTGGAGGAAAGGAGATTTGAGGCAGAACAGAAGAAATTAGAAGCTGATGCAGAGCAGAAAAAATTAGAAGTTGCTGCAGAACAGAAGCAATTAGAAGCTGCTGCAGAACAGAAAAAACTAGAAGTTGCTGCTGCTGCAGAACAGAAAAAACTAGAAGTTGCTGCTGCTGCAGAACAGAAAAAATTAGAAGCTGCTGCTGCTGCAGAACAAAAAAAATTAGATAGAGAAGCTGAAGAGAGAAAAGCAATAAGAGAACATGAGTTTGAATTAGAGAAATTAAAATTGACATGTATGAGTAATGTTAATCAGGCATCTGGTGGTAATGGTAAACCCTTTGTATACAAGGTCAAGGTACCAGCGTTTAACCCTACCAGTGATGACATAACATTTTGGCTTTCTAGATTTGAACGGGCTTGTCGATCTCATAATGTTGACAAATCACAGTATGTGAATCAGTTGTCTGAAAATCTAAAAGGGGAGTCTCTGAGTAAGTTATATTTTGTTGAAGAGGCCGACAAAGACAATTATGATGCTGTTAGGGCAGCTTTGATAAAGAGATATCAGCTGTCTGAGGAAGGTTACCGTCTTTTGTTTAAAACAATGAGACCTGAGGTAGGTGTAGAATTCTCAGATTTCATCTCAAAAGCACGAATTACACTTTCACGATGGATTGAATTATCCAAAACAGAGAAAACATTTGATGGTCTTACGGATTTATTGCTAAGAGACAAGGTCATGTCTTCTGTAAATAAATCATTCCTAGAGTTCTTACATGAGCGTAAACCTGGTACAATAAAGCAAATGGAAGAATATTGTGACCAGTATGCCACGGCACACCCTGACATGATTCTTGGTAACTCTAACATTAAAGAGAGTATGCCAGTTGCTTCGGCAACAGAATATAATCAGAATTACTCACACAAATTCCAAGGAGCTAAAAATAAATTTGATAAAAAGGTTAATTGGGATAAGTATCAAAACCAAGATAACCGCTCAAATCAGAGTTCTTCTTTGAAGAACTGGAATCGGTCTGATAGTCCTCGACACGCGAGGGGTTCCCATAATGTTAGAAATTCTCGGAAAGGGAGTAGCTATAGGAACTACCCAAGTGCTTCATGGAGACAAAAGAAACAATATTACAGGGATACTCAATATAATGAGCATGATGATTATGATCATGAATATTATGATTCAAACCCAAATAGGGGTTATAACAGAGGCAATAATAATTATAGAGACAATTATAACCGAGGTAGATCACAACACAAAAGACATGGTAAATCTTATTACCAGGCTAACTCTGCACAACAGGAGTTCCACGACACCGATAATCAGAATAATGATAAAAAAGACTCCAATAGTGTAGCAAATTCCGCTTTCGATTTTGCTAGAGCATCTGAGTGTTCGCAATGCAAAACATTATTCGATCCAACCACAGTGTCTACTTTAAGCTGCGGTCACCCACTTCCCGCTCTTCATGCGTCAATTGCGCATAATGGAAGGGGTGCTCTTGTCTTTAATAGGGGCCTAATAGATGGTACTCCGGTATCAATTCTTTTCGACTCGGGGTGCACTACCATTGGAGTGAGGCAATCACTCGTAAATCCTTCTCGAGCTACAGGCAATATAGTCAAATGTGTAACATTTGGTGGCACATTGGAGAAGTACTCCACTGCCATTATCAATATTGCTACGCCTTTCTTTACAGGAGAGGTGCAAGCATGTCTCTTGCCGAATCCGATCGCTGATCTTATCATCGGTCGCATTCATGGAGTGAAAGAATGCACTCCACAGCAAATTTCTAATTGGGAAAATGTTAATATGCAATCGGCTAATGCAGTAATCACTAGGGCTCAAGCTCTTAATATGCCACAATCTTCACATTCTGAAGATAATGATGCGCAGATCCAAGATGATCCCTTGGAGATTTCCCACGATTCCTTTATCAAACAGCAGGAAGATGATCCTACTCTAAAGAAATTCTTTACTCTGGCAACAAAAGGTGATCCGAATAAGGATACAAATCGTAAATCTTGGATTACGATGAAGAATGGCGTACTTGTACGTATGGTACAAGACTCCGCTAAGTCCATTCATTCTCAAATCCTTGTGCCTAAAAATATGAGAGTTAAAATCTTACAGCACGCTCATGATTCGCAGTGTGCTGGACATATGGGTTTTTCCCGTACTAAAGCTAGAGTTCTTCAATCTTTCTTTTGGCCTGCTGTGAATAAGGACATACGAATCTATTGTCGATCTTGTAAAGTATGTCAAGAGATTAAATCTAGAGGTCCACGCCATGATGCACCTATTCAGGCTGCAGACATTCCCATTCGGCCATTTCAAAAAATGGCGATAGACATCATTGGTCCATTTAAGATAAAGTCTGCTAGAGGACACCAATTTATTTTGACGTGTGTTGATATGTGCACACGTTGGCCGGAGGCTGTTCCTCTAAAGAGCATAACTACTGCTGATGTCGCAGATGCTCTTTGGTTAATATTTTCTCGTCTGGGGTTTCCAGCAGAAATATTATCCGACCATGGTACCCAACTCATATCGGATACCATGTCTCAAGTAATGTCGACTCTGAAGATAGAGAGATCGCTGAGTAGTATTTATCATCCTATGTCCAATGGGATGGTGGAACGTTTGAATAGAACTCTGAAAAACCTACTAGGTAAGATAACAGAAGATCATCCTCAGGATTGGGATAGGGTTTTACCCGCGGCTCTCTTTGCATATAGAGAGGTCGCCAACGAACATACAGGATTTTCTCCCTTTGAACTTGTCTTTGGCGCGAAACCGCGAGGTCCTATGTCCTTACTTCATGATCTTATAACTGCTGATAATATTGTCGATGACACAAAATCCTCTTATGAATATGTCATCGCACTTAGACACAAGATTATTGAAGCATGCAAATTGGCAACTGCTTCTTCTGAATTTGCGAAACAGAAGGCAAGGGAATTTGCCAATAAAAAGAGATGTTTGCGTCAACTTTGTCCAGGTGACAAAGCATTTGTCTTGCTACCTTGTAGGGAAAATAGACTTCTCATTTCTTGGAAAGGTCCGTACGATATAATATCAAAAGTTTCCGATGTTGACTATATCGTCGATATTGACGGGAAGCGTAAAACCTTCCACATCAACATGCTCACGGAATTCCATGAACGTCCTGATTATTTACAACCTGTTTTCCAGGCAACGGACGATTTTCCAGTCCAACATGGACAGTACTCATCTCTGTCAGTAATACAGGATGAGGAAACGAGTTTCTCGGATGTAAATTTACCTTTTCCACTGATTCCTCTTCACTCTAATGAATCATGGAAAGATGTTGCAATTTCTCCAGAATTATCTCCAGGAGAGCAGAAACAAGTTTCTACTATGTTAGAACAATTTCAGGATGTCCTTACTGACATTCCTGGTCAAACGGATGTCATTCAACATGACATTATTCTTACTGACCATAGTCCTATAAGAGTCAGACCGTATCCTATCCCGATACATTTTCAAGCACAGGTAGAGAAAGAGTTAGATGAGATGATAGAGTTAAAAATTATTGAACCATCCACATCAGCATATTCTTCGCCGATGGTTATAGTACGGAAAAAAGACAATAACATACGTCTTTGCGTGGATTATCGCAAATTGAATCAAGTGACTAAATTCGATGCTGAACCTATGCCTTTACTAGAAGAGCTACTTACGAGACTATCGAATTCTCACTTCTTTACTAAACTCGATTTGTCTAAGGGATATTGGCAAGTTCCACTATCCGAACACGCCAAACCGTTTACTGCTTTTTCGACGCCTAGGGGTCTATTCCAATGGAATTTCATGCCTTTCGGTCTTATGAACGCCCCTGCAACATTTGTACGCATGATGCGTCGAATCCTATCTCATCGCTCAGATGTCATTGCGTATCTTGATGACATCTGTCTTTTCAGTGATACTTGGAACGATCACTATAATGGTATAAATGAACTATTGTCTATCTTACGCGAGCATAACCTGACAGCGAAACCATCGAAAGCATGTATTGGTTTTAGCGAAATATCTTTTTTAGGACACCGTGTTGGTCATGGGTTCCTAAAAACAGAAGACCATAATACAAGTAAGATACTTAACATTTCTATTCCTAAGACTAAAAAGCAAGTACGAAGTCTCTTAGGTCTAATACAATTTTATGGACGATTCATCCCGAATCTGTCCTCCATTATGTCACCTCTTTCTTCCTTGCTAAAGAAAGGGTCTCCTAATGTAGTCCATTGGACTCAAGAATGTCAATCCTCTTTGGATAAGGTTAAAACTATGTTTTCTACTTCACCTATCCTAGTATTACCTTCTAAGGATAAGACATTTATTCTTCGTAGTGACGCTTCATCCACCGGGATTGGAGCTGCACTAATGCAAGAGTACTCTGGAACTCTGCATCCTGTGATGTATATTTCTCGGAAATTAAATGCCGCAGAGAAGAATTACTCGGTCCTAGACCGTGAATTATTGGCTATGGTTTGGTCAATCCTTAAACTGCAAAGATTTCTTCTGGGCGCGCATTTCATTGTGGAAACTGACCAGAAAGCTCTTACGGCTATTCAGAGTAAAAATCTGAAGAGCGCGAGATCAACGCGATACGCGATTGCTCTACAGCCATTTCATTTTTCGGTGCGAGCTATCCGTGGGTCAGAAAATGTGATGGCAGATATTTTGTCTAGATGCCCACACGATTCATAACTGTTATACAACTTTGATACAGTTGTTTCTATGTTGAAATGTGTACACATATGTAATATATCATATATTGATTGTAACACTACTTAGCGGTTCATTGATATGTATTCACCGCTGATCTTTCAATGTTTTTCGTCTTTGATGATCATGATGTTAAGATATCTTAGATGGAATTTATGTATAAACTAATGTGAAAATTGTGTCATTGCTAATATTGTAGTATGCGTTGGTGACACCTCTCTGGAAATATTTATACTTAGAGAAGTACTTTCTCTAAGGTTATAAAACTTATGCTTATCATCTGCGCATTGTTATTGGTGCGTTGTGAGCCTATTGTATGTTGCTCCTAGATGTATTTCAAAAAAAAAAAAAGTACCATTTTTTTTTTCCCGAGGGGTGTGGTAATCTGTTGCGTGCATATTTTGACGCACATTTTACAAAAATCGATATGGCTATTTAATATGGGAAAAATATAGACATTCATTCATTTGTGTATGAAAATGCTGTCTATGGTAAAAGCGAGATAATCCATGTTTGATTCACACTTTTGATTATAGGAGTAATCGTTCTGGATATTGATCCAGCGCAAGGATATTGCGCTTGCGTTTGTACTTATTTTTTAGGGCCAGAAAATATATTAATTTGCTTATTGTGTTTATGGCCTGAATTCATATGTATTACATATTATTAGTACAAGTAGAATCAGTCCTATATTGTATATTTTGGATGGGTAGGAGGGACTAGATTCTTGCTAGCGGAAGTATGAGTTGTCTTGACAAGTCGTGATGAGTTCCGATGTACTGCTTACAAATGGCGGGGTACGTTTTTCTAGAGCTGGTCCTTTCGTCAGAAAAAAATGTCTCACGAAGTGGTTTTTCTTCTGAAGGAGATGGTGTCTCTACGATAGTTTGTGTTAGAGACTCTCCTTATGTCAGTATATAGATGATTCGGACTCCAGGTAAACCCAGCTCCTATTTTTGATGATCTCTCGTCGGTTAGGCCTAGCTTGACTTTTGTGCTTCGCTATGCTAGTGTCGTGTTTTGTATCGACGAAGATGACAGATTTTCCTGCAGCGGTTATGGCTACATGAATTAACCTGATCACCGTAGAGCTGTATGGAAACATTTATGAAATCCTTTATATACCCATTATAAATTAACTCTGGCTTATATTCTCCTTCCTATGAATGAGTGAACGACAACTCAGGGAGGTAGCCATGTTGGATTTCGGTCATCATATGTTTTGATCACTGCCAAGAGAACAGATTATTTATCTTATTATCGGACAGTGACAGGGAGATCTCAATCTTGCTAGAAACCCCCTTCGTGGTTTCATAATATATACTACAAACTATGGACGTCAAGTAACTTTAGTTATTTATCGATTCGCCTTCACTGACGCGTTTAGTCAGATAGGGGAATGTGGCCATAATGTATCATGACATTGAACTTTTGATGTACTGCCCATTATTTCTGAAGGGGTCATGACTTCAGATCTGCTATGTATACCTACAAATTGATATGTCAACATACCATGATGTACTCGTATGTCCCAGTGTGTACGTCTGAATAAATTGAGTAAACAAAGATTCCAGCAGTCTGCATTGGTGCCTTGTAGACACAAGTGTATGAGTGGTTATATTGGTCAGCACACGAACAGCACACCATTCGCGTCAATCACACTCTACATTTCTACTTCATACATACACCATCCTGCGTCGGTTGAAGTGACCAAGTTTAGGGCCTGCTTCCCCTGGAGCCTTTGCCTTCCCTAACTCAGGACTAGGGTGAGTTACCCATTTACAGCTGGGTAGACTGGAGCATGCCTGATCTCAACAACACACCACTCTTCCTTACAGAGCATCCAGTGTGTGTGTGAAAGCAACTTTACAGAGAAGAAAACAAAAAAACTTTAAAATAACCTAGCATTTTCATGCTTTGCCTGTGACAAACATACGAGCGGCTGATGGTCTGTTTGGACCACGAAGGTTCTACCATACAGATAGACCTGGAATTTTGTTATAGCCCAGATTAAAGCTAGACATTCCTTTTCACTTGTTGAATAGTTTTTTTTTCTGCTTTGTTCAACTTGCGGCTTGCATAAGCGACTGGGTTCAATTCCTCCTCTTGTGAAGAGGACCTTTGCAACAATGTAGCCCCTAGGCCCACATTGCTTGCGTCACTTCTCACGACAAATTCTTGATTCAAGTCAGGCAATTTCAATACCGGCCTGCTTGTGAGTTTTTCCTTTAACTCCTGGTATGCCAATTCACACTGTGCTGACCAATTAATTGTATCAGGTTGTCCCTTACGAGTTAAATCCGTCAGAGGAGCACATATAGAGTTAAAATGTTTAATGTACCTTTGGTAAAAACCACACAACGACACTAAAGATCGCACATCTTTCTTTGTTTGTGGCCTCGGTGCTCTCTGCAATTTCTCCAGGTTCTTGGGGTCTGGGGTCATGCTACCCTGATGTTTATCTTATGTCCCAAGAATTCCAACTCTTTACATCCAATACAACATTTGGTTGGTCTAGCGGTCAAGTTAGGCTCTCTGAGTCTACCAAACAGCATATTCAAAGAGTTAACGTGTTCCTCAAATGTTTCAGTAGCGATGAGGATATCATCCATGAAATTCTAGATGCATGGATTTTTCAGGGGATCCAACAATTTTCGCATCATCCTAGAAAACACACTCGGGGCATTTTTCAACCCAAACGGCAACATGTTGAACTCATAATGTCCTTCCGAGGTGCTAAAGGCTAAATAAGGTCGAACCTCAGGCTTTACTGGAATTTGATAATAGCCTTTGCTAAGATCCACCTTAGACAAATATTTTGCCCGGTTCAGCCTAGCAAATAGTTGATTTGTATCAGGTAATGGATCCACCTGACCTTCTGTGACAGCATTCAGTTTCCTGTAATCTATGCACAGTCTATGTTCCCCAGATGGTTTCCGCAACAAAACCACACTTGAGCTATAAGGAGATTCACTGTGAGAAATAATCCCTTCTTGTAACAAATAATCTATCTCCTCTTTCAAAGCTTTATCCTTAGCGAAAGGAATAGAATAGGGCCTCATACAGATGGGTGTTGGGTCTAGTAGTTTCATATCATATTCCAACAAATTTGTGTGCCCCGGCTTATCCGTTAACACGTCTGTATGTTTCTCCAGGACCTTTTGAATCGTCTCTCTCTCTGTCCTTTTATCAGGTGATTACTGATCTTCACCTGTGCAAACGTTTCACTGGGTTTCAGTGGATATTCAAATGAGGTGAGAGGGTCATTTTTCATTTTAGTTGAGATAGACAAGGTCATTAAATGTGTTCCTTCCTGGATTTGCCTGTCCAGATATTTCTTTAGAAGGTTCACATGATAGACTTTTTCCTTTCCCTTCTTGTCTATCTTATAATTTGTTCTGGATACCTTTTCCAAAACTGTATATGGACCTTGCCATCCGATTTGAAGTTTATTGTTGCTGCCGGGTAGTAGAAGAAGCACCTTCTCCCCTACAGCAAGCTCCCTATCCTTCGCTTTCTTATTATAATAAGCCGCATGCTTTCTCCTGGCTTGTCTCAAATTATCATTTGCCAGTTTCCAGCTAGTTTTTAAACGAGTGGTCAGTTCGCTCACATATTGATATGATGAGGTAACAGTCTCTTCTGCCTTCTCATCGGTCCACGTCCTTAACAAGGCTTCCAATGGACCTCCCAAATAACAGGGTTGCCGGTTACGTTTGGAATGGCACCGGTAATTATCACGAAATTGGATGTGTGGTGGTGATGACTTTTTCTTCCTTTTGTCATCACATAAGAACCTTCCACTATCAATTCTTTTCCTGGGGTTGTCTCCCCTCAGGTTCAACTTCAAATTGAGAGAACTTCGCTCTCTTTTATCTTCCTCCAGTTTACATAATTCCGACCGAGGGATTGTCGGCTTATTCTGGGGTAGAATCACTCTTTGTACTCGGCGCATAGTGGCATTCTAATACATTAAATTGAAAACTGTGTGTGAAAAGGGGGTTCCCATTCCACTGTGTCTACTTTATTATAATTATTTTTATTTCCATTGTCAGGCCTAAGTTTGCCCCGTGGCGTTTCTAGGTCCTGATTATTTTCCCCACTGGTGGGTGTTCCCTCATGAAATATGCCGCAGGCTTCTACAAAATTTTCAATAACTATCTTTACATCTGGCCAATAATATTTTTTAGCAACCTTTTGGCAGATGATACCTACTTTCTCGTGGTCCCCATCTTTTCCAACATGTAAACTCCTTATTACGTCTGCCCTAAACATCTCGGGAAGTACCAGTTGTCCGTGACCATTTGAACGAGTTCCGGTCTTCCTATATAAGAGTTTATTCTTCATATAAAATTCTCCTTTGCGTGGGGGTGTGTTACAGTTTGGCAACTTTTTAAAACATGGCTTGAGTGACCTGTCCTCAGCCTGTGCCTTCTTCATCTCCTCTGGATGAGTATTTATAGGTTCATCTTCTTCCTTCTTCGACTGTGAGCTGGTCTGCACTGTAGCCATAATCACAGGTCTCTTGGGAATCCCCAAGAAGACATAACGACACCCCAATATCAGAGGGTAGATGGGTTCGTTAATCACTGCTGCTTTGATTACTCCTTCCACATAGCGAGTTTTCACAGTTATTCTTGCGATGATAAGTGCTATGGATGCTACATCCTTAGTCGTCCCTTGTATCTCCACTGTTTCTGTGGTATACTGATCTGGGTTCACTTGGTGAGAACTCACGACGGAATCAAAATCCAAACCTGTATCATACAGGCAACTAATGGTGACACCATTACATACAACATCCTCACAAACTGGGAGGTGATAAGGTTCCTGCTGTCCAGCGGGTTTGTCCTTTAATCCCTTGTTCCCCGTTTTCATAGCAGCGAAGTTAGAAGGTTTCCTTTTACAAACAGTGGTGTCATGAGTGTTCCTCTTACACCACTTACACCATATCTTTCTTGATTGAAAGGTTTTCTTTCATCATATTTTCGGTCATTGAACTGTGGGTTTTTTCACGATAATCGACTCTTGGTCTATCAAAGTTGGGTTTACTTTTGTTACCTTGATCTCTATGGTCAAACTTATTTTGGTTATGTGGGGCCTTATTTTGTTCTATAGGTTTCTTTCTAGCGCCAGCTACCTCTGCCTGGGCCGCCTGATACCTCTCAGCGACATTAAGTACCTCGCCCAACTTCTCTGCACCTTGTTCCATGAGAAACTTTCTCAGGTCAGGAGCCATGGACTCTCTTAATTGCTCTATCATGATCATCTCTTTCAGATCTTGGGTCTTTCCCAGAACAGTCCATTTCTCCAAATAGGTTTCCAATCTGGCAGAGAATTGGTGGTATGTCTCCCCAGACAAAAGCTTGGCTTTTCTACACTTCTTACGATAAAATTCACCATTCTTCTCGTATCTTATCAAAAGAGCCTGCTTTAACATGTCATAATTGCCTTGGTTATCCCTGCTCATTTTTGAAAAAAACTTCATAAGCTGTTCCCCTAAGACCTTGGGATAACTTCAGACTCCATCTTTCTTTTTCTAGCCCATAAGTTGTAGCTAATACATCATACCTGCTTAAATATGATTCAATATCATCATCTCTTTCAACAAAATAATCTAAATGGAACCCCATGGCTGAGTTGGAGGCCCCCTGACTAGCAGTAGCATCAGAGGTAGAGGGGCTGTGACCATTTTCAGGAGCATGGCCTTGCAACACTAACTCCCTTAGTCGCAACTCGTGCTCCCTCTGTAATCTTTTCTCCTCCTTTTCTGCTTCCCTTTCAGCAGCCAGTTTTCTTTCCTCAGCCTCTAATCTCTTAGCCTCAGCCTCCATTTTCTTTTCTTCAAACTGGAGCCGTTTAATCTCAGTCTCTCTATAAGCCTCTAAGGCCCTAGCCTCCTTGTCAGCCTCAATTTGCAACCTTTTGATTTCTTTCTCTGCTTCTAATTTTCTTTCTGCTGCTAACTTCCTATCTTCCCTATCAATAAATTTGTCACACTCTGAGGTTACATACAGGACCAGTTCTGGCCCATCCATACCCATCTCTCTGGCAGTCTGCACAGCAGCAGATCTGAACTTTGCCAAGTCAGCCATATTATATCAAGCAACTGTAACAATATACTAAGGTAACTTATCAACTCTGACTAAACAACAACTATAAGCACCGACAGTTCATCCACTATTTAATTTCTACAAAGGAATACTTTTAATTTTATTATATGAGATTCCTATCTATGTATTAGTAGAAGTTTAAAATCCCGGGAGCGAGCTACCCAATATAAATGGTACTAGGAGAAGTTCAAATCCCAGACAAGCCTACCAATATATGTGGTGGATTTGGTGTTATAGATGTTATTATTTAATATTATTTGTTTACCAAGTGAGGTCAGCTGTGTAGGCCCCTGAGTTTAGTAGTTGATGGTTAAGTATTTTCAGGGAACCTAGCTGCTACCACCCTATGATCTCACTTGGCTCTAGATTTTTATTTATTAGTTATGTGACTAAGTCTAAGTGTCTAGGGTAATGAAGATATAATGCAGTGTAAGACAAATCAATACAATTACACTTTAATTCTATCACATGAATAGGACTGGGTCAATACAACAACCACATACAGACTAACTCTCTATGATATATCTTATAGAAAGAAGTCTGTGGCTGAATATTATGTAATAGATTATATTACAATTTTATTTGCCCTGATTCAGAATTTTCTGAGTCAGGACCAACAACAAAATGAAAATTATGGTTTTATTTACATAAATTAAATACCACAATGGATCTTTTGTCCATATAAAGCAATATTACAATGTAATTATATTTAGGTATTACTATAGACTAAGTTAACTTTGGTAATCAATGGTGGGTTGGGGTATTTTCATTATACCCTCTCTTTTCTCTATCTCTTGTGGAATGTTTATTCAACAATCAATTTAAGTTTTAATACACGTGGATGAACTCTTAGTGCCGACACAATGGCACTTTTCTTCCGTTGGTAGTAGTTACGATGCTGACAATCTCCTATAGGAGTAAAATCTTACTGAATTTAGCGATTATCTCACAGATTTCGCTACATTTAGATATTCGATGTTGTAAAGTTTAAATGATAATAACCAACAAAAGAACTTAACTTTGTGTGTTGGTCAGACCAATACCGAATTTACCAAAGTTTTTTCACGTTTGTGTGTCTTGTTGTCACATAGCTGTGTGTGTGTGTGTTTAGTTAAACTTATATTGCTAGATATAGGGAGGTGCAAGATTGTCTTATACTAAAAGATAGTCGTATAGATAGGCTGGACTAGAGAAACTACTTATTTCAGAGACAGATCTTCTCCTTAAACTATTCACTCGTGAAATCTATTCTCACATCTTTACTTCTCAATTACTTATCACCATCCACTCTACTCTCTACTCAGGCGGGACCATAAATATCTTTCAAACCTATCTAAATTCACGACAATGACCATGACAGTTATCAGTTACATATGAGCTAGAATAATCCTTAAAGACTTTGTTGTAATGTTACACGTATTATTTCTCCCAAGAATGCTGACTCAAGTCATCACAGGACAGCTGCCACAGGATTTGGTAATCTACTCCAGGCTGATGCTTATCGGAACGCTCTTGCAGAAACATATGAATACGAGTCTTCTCCTGTGTGTACTTCCACGAACACTGAATGTGGTTCAAGGTAGTCATCTTTATCATATCAATCATCATTCTAAGCATCATTAAAAGCTATCATATCATTTTCCTTTGTGCTTCTTACGAAGCATGGAAGCACCAATGTAGCTGGTTACCTTGCAGGAAGCCAACACAAAGCATTCATATACTCCTGCCAGCCCCATACACAACCTCAAATTAGTCGCCTAGTACGACATGCTGGAGGGTGCAGTAAACCAATTCTTTCTTTGTCTCCTCAGAGACACCGGAACTAGACGGGGTATTAAAAGTTATAGTATGCTGCATTACTAATTAAATAAAATGAAGACTGCATTATAATTTTGTTCCTCATTGTGACCTTCAGTAACAAAATAGGGCTATACGGTAATCAAGAACATCCATGCTTGTCGTTCTTCTATCCTTATCTTTATCTTCGTGTCAGTTATACTGTGTGCTCCTTGTTAGAGATATCTCATCAAGTATTTCAGTGAATGAATCTCACTCTCTCAGATATCTGACGTGCTTTGAAAGAATTGGACGTTGCGTTCCCATCATTCCAGACACCGTTCCGTCAGCTGGATCTGAACCAGTATCAACTTCAAGCCCATTGCCTCACAATGTCCCCAGCAACATAAACTCATCATGCTCAAGACCAGAGATGAAGGCTTACGGCCAACCTGTTCAAAACTATTTTTGCTGCAACAACACGTGCGACACCAACGAATGGGCCATGATTCCAGTAAAGATTATCAGTGTAAGACCGCCCAAATTTAATAACTACCAAAGTTACCCAGTGCATAACGGCCGGGTCGACAAACACGATGACATCTATTCCCCTAGTGCATACGCTCAGACGAACAGGTTTGCATTTGCTACTTTCTTTCTAGAATTATTTACAGTTATATATTTTTGGTAGCAAAAAGGAGATTTATGACTTCAGAAGTTGCAGACTGTTTAATAATTTTGAAGTTTATTCATGAAAAATCAAGCAGTCAGATCGTCCCGACATGTAAACTTGTGAAGTATAAATGAAAGTTGGCAATTAACGATTTACTTCACTGTTGCTTACTGTGACTCTCCCAGGTACATTACTCAGCGTTTCAGCAACCCTAAGACATACAAACGTTGCAATGGGGATGAAAGCATTGGTCAAGTGTTTTTATCTTCTCGGGGAATCAGTTACGAGGGCTTCTATAAAGAGGCTGCTATTGTTGACCAGCGACTTGCTGTCTCAATCTCCATGGGTTTCGTCGCCGTTAAAAATCCTGCAGCAGGTATTTATGAGTCCAATAAACTATAATTTCGTTGTCTTTATGTATCTGCTGCTTTTATTGTGAAGAATTGCAAGTAGAGTCGACTTTGGGTTTCCGATCCCTTCACAAAAAATGCGACCTTGTGTGCTTGTCATCTTGTATGCTTGTTAAAATGTCTGCTACTCATCACTTCATATTCTCCTGCGCAGTTAACTTTTCGTATTGGCCTCCGCTCTGAGATTATGTGACCTGGTGGTTAATCGTGAGTCTTTCTTATAAGATATGAATATAAACCTGTCCCGTGTTTCTCTGTACATTTATTCGGTGGAACAAGAGTTGGGGAGGAAATGTTGGCTTTTGATTGAAAAAATCAGTTGATAACATCACAAGGTAATCATTGTTGTAGAATCATCAGGATAGGAGAGATAGAGATACATGTAGATCTAGTAACACACAGGACACGCAGTTGTGGACAAACACCAAGGATATATGGAGGGCACAGAAGGACTTTCAGTGGATGGCACAAATCAAGAAGACTTGGCTTCAATGTGTTAAATTTATTTGCTCAACAATAGGCCACCTTGTAGTAGATAAATATTGATTCACTTGTGCTATCCCAACAATATTCCTGTACGCGAGATACCCTATTGTGACAATGCGATAATTGCTTGGCTTGCTGTCTATTAAATCCAGATAGGCGATGGCTCATGTAAAAGCCTATATGCGAGTAACCACAGATACAAGTCATCCCCTACACATGAACATAGCTGACATCAAGGGAATACGAATAAAGAGGGGGATGTCATGGATGGCGCAGGCTGAGTCAACTATTCGACAGGTGACCACAGTTGAAAACATATTCAAGGGAGAGGAGTGGAGTAGGTCTAGTGAGAACTTGGCGACCTACCAACAGGTCATCATCAGCCTTGGCAGAGAATGCAGAGCCTGGGGGAATGGAAAAGCAGAACTGGAAATTGATCAACTGATAAATGATAATGTTGGGAATAATGCTTCTCGGCTAGAATTAATTACTGAAGACAATTAATGATTGCCTGTTAGAGAATGACACTGTAATCGATGAACCATCACGGCTGAGATTGCTGGAGCTTGGCATTAGGAGTGGGATTGCCAGGAATGACCGTATGAGAGGATGCATCCGGCGTATGTATAATCAGCGCGCAACAGGAACTGTTAGCATTCAAACCCTTCGACATTTACTGAGGGAGACTGAGCACCTATGGGTTTGCCTGGAGTGCAATTATGTCGATTCTGAACAACAACAACAATAACAATATTTATGATCACTGTTTTTCTTTAGATCTCTTTGTGTATTATTAGCTGCTTTTCTAAGACATCCCATTTCACAAGTGATATTTTTTTCTTCTATTTTTAAGGTTTAGGTCTTACATGTACAATACAGTATTGATATACGATGTGTGTGTGTGTGTGTGTGTGTGTGTGTGTGTGTGTGTGTGTGTGTGTGTGTGTGTGTGTGTGTGTGAGTGTGTGTGTGTGTGTGTGAGAGAGAGAGAGAGTGTGTGTGTGTTTTAAAATAGCTATTATTATTGTTGCGGCTACGAAAGGTTGGATATGGGGCCGGCAACCCCATCCTGTTTCAATGTTATGCTCTCTCTTCTCCCCCCCCCCAAAAAAAAACCTTGAAAAAACACATTTGAAATGTCAAATCAGTCTTATTTTATCGTCCTGAAATATGGAGAACGACAACCAGAAAGATACAGACATTTCATAAATGGGTACGGCACAGAATAGAGAGATGGAAATGGTGTGACAAGATGACTAATGTAGAACTGATGGGAAGGACCGGATAAATACCAGTAGAACAAGATGTGAGGAGAAGATGCTGTCGTTGGATAGGGCAAATAATGAGAAAATCTGTTGTCAGCATTACAAGGCAATCCCTGTTCTGGAAACCCCAGGGTTAACGATATAGAGGGAGACCCAAATAAAAAAATATCAACAACAAACAAGCAAACAAAAAGAAAACACACACATATAAAGAACATAAATGGAGACAGGCATGAAATGGATGAGGAAGAATTGGAAAGACCTTGAACTTGAAAGGATGGTATTACGCGTTGTCTGGCCGTCAAGAATGATATGTGTTGCTGTTTGGCCACCAGATTATTATATGGTGTTAAAGTTGCTTTGGGTTCGATTATACATCGTTCAATGTATAGAATGTAAAATGTAACAAGCCGAACACGTAACATAACGTCGAAGAATGTAAGTCCAGGCTGCTATACATTCAATCTTTCTTATTACGGTACTCACAAGGTACATAGCTCCACATCTTCAAGCACAATGTTTATATGAGATGGTTTTCACATACATACACAGTCCTTGGTCCTTCCTTAGGCATAAATGACAGGCAAACTAGCCATGTAATAATGATCAGAATCCACGAATACTATTATATCTACATCGTCGTAAATCTCGACGGAATTCATATTAATTATTTCAAATACCTCTCTGTCAAATGCCTTACATCACTGACGTTTATCAAAAGCGTAGTCGTCTTAAAAATCCTCGACTAACTTGTGGACTATAACACATATATCAGGAGCGCATAATAATGCGTCCTTCCACCTCGACGGACACTAGCCAAAAGAGAACGAAGGTTGGCCGTTAGCTTTCAGGACCAGATGGCGCTTACGTCACAGTGCATGTTTGACTTATGTCACAACTAAAATAAATAGTGCGCTGTCACAATCGGTGCGTTATCGTGTATCCTCATTCGCGCACAGCTATGCCTTACTATATATTTCACAGTGGAAGCTTAACTGGACTGGTTATGTGCAGTCTGTAGCGTTCAGTGGAAGTTTAACTGGCCTGGTTATGTGCAGTCTGTAGCGTTCAGTGGAAGTTTAACTGGCCTGGTTATGTGTAGTCGGTAGCGTTCAGTGGAAGTTTAACTGACCTGGTCATGTGTAGTCGGTAGCGTTCAGTTGAAGTTTAACTGGCCTGGCCATGTGCAGTCGGTAGCATTCAGTAGAAGTTTAACTGGCCTGGATATGAGCAGTCGGTAGCGTTCAGTGGAAGTTTAACTGGCCTGGTTATATGCAGTCAGTAGCGTTAATGGCACTTCCAGGTCACTGCCTTTTACGCCGCTGAGAATGTGAGAGATCTTACTAAAATACTAGTATGCGTTCATTCCTTATTCAGCTTATATGGAGATTTGGTGATTGTGTAGGCTAGATGTTTACAATGTGGTCTTTGCCGTCACTTATGATGAAATAGTAACACAACAAAGTAGTACTTCTTTCTTTCTCGCCATCAGGGGTAGATACCAAGGCAATTATCAGAGCTCATGACTCGTGTGGGCGAGTATGCCATGCTGCATGCAAGGACCCAGTGACTAACGAGTACAAAGAATGTAAAGGAGCCATTGGTGTCAGCTCAGAGCTCCCTCTCATGTATGGAATAACCTATGACGAAGGTACGTTCCCCCTTCTCTTGTATTTCAGAATTAAACGGATAATTGCCGGTGCAAGTACCACATACTCTTAAGCATGTTAATGTTACCCAGGGAGAAACACTGGCACACATCTCCCTCTACACATTCACCCTTTGTTGACAATAACCTTCATTAGCTTTAACAAAAACATATTTTCTGCAGTCATTGACTTTGATAATCAAGCATTACCTCTCAACTCCCCGAGGAGCATAAGTCTACGACTAATTCATGAGCCATCCTGTCTCTTTCAATGTCTTTCAATGTCTTTCCATATCTTAAATAAAAATCTATCATCTAGTTTCCTCAATTATTGTCTTACCAAACGCGAACGATTTTTCCACACTTGTTATTGTCTGGTTTTGTGCCTCAGTTCTACATTTGTGATCTTTCAGGCCTTCCATTCTGCGCAAGCACTAATTTCTGAAAGTCTATAACTTCTTGATTGTCGTTTTTGTTGTTCTGTATGTTTCATGGCCATAAAATCTTAACATTTGAGTAGAATATTTTATTTTTTCTTTATTTTCTGTAATATTTCTCAATGGAATGAAAGCTCATCTTGCCTTTCGCATTCTTATTCTGATATCACTATTCGTTCCAACCACTTTGGCGATATTGGTGCAGGGGTATATATGTAAGAGTCTACATATTATTAATATTTCTGATGATGCGATCTGACTAAAATTTGCCGTATTTATTTTCATAATCGTTGTCTTTTCTTTGCCTATGCTCAGATCAAATTGCTGTGATCTCTCATTCATACTCTTATTTTGACTCTCATCTGGTTATAGATTTGGGATGAACGAGCTAGGTCATCGGCAAAACCTAGATCGTTGAGCTGTTGTGTTAGAGTCCACTGATTCTATTTTAGAGGTTAATGTTTCATTTTTGTAATCCAATCTACGACCTTGAAGATGAGAATGGGCATAACAGACATCCTTGCCGTGCACCAGTTCTTCTCTTAATTCAAGGGTTCTCTAAGCTGTCCTTCATGGACAGTTCTGCATTGCATGTCTCCATATATTTTTCCTAATTAGATTAATTAGCTCCAAGAGGACTCTGTACTTCAGTTTCCAAAGTGATTCTCCTGTTTCAAGTGCTAAAGTCCTTTTCGTAGTCTACAAATGTAATGTAATAATGAATTAAATTCCAGGTTTCTGCTCTACTATTGTGTGCCTCAGAGGAGACAATGAAAGAATGAGACTACTGCTCCTTAAGGCCTGTCATAAAGGGCAGCTGATATGAGGTCATACATGAGGCTAGGAACTCCATCATGTAAAACATAATTCTAAAGGAACCAAAGCTGCAAAAACACGTGAATGTTTTGGTGCAAGCATCCTGTAAGGAGACCAGCTGTAGTGGTGGCTTCATCCTCCACAGGGACCAAATAGGCAAATGATAATGATGATTAATTCGGAGTTGTACAAAAGTAGGGTTAATTAGATATAAACAGTATACAGGTAGTTCTTTGTTTACGCGCATTTCATTTACGCGAACTCAAACTTACGCGCACCAATTTTTAGGCATTTTTGTTTTATTTATTCGTCAAAGTCGAAGTTACGCCACCCAGTATTTAGACATTTTTACAGTATTTTATGTTCGCACCATGGACAGAGCGACAGCAAAATGATGGCATCATCCTTGTGACTCCGATTCCCACGTTTTTATTCTCGCTGTACAGACCTTGAACTAAGTACTCTGTGTTTCGTCATTATGCTAGTATTGCGTTTTTGGGTCAGAGAATGCAGTCAGCGACTCATAGCTTGACAGCTTGCGTCAGGGTCAGCGAACCAGAGCTGACCAAGACCCTACTCCACCTCCAAGTGGTGGTCCTGGAAACAGGCTGCATCACTGCAGTCTGGCTGAGAGAGTAGGGATCGAAGAGGGAAGGCAAACCCGGTCCCAAAAAATGCCGAGCTGAAGTCGGATGAGTCGGCCGAAAGGCGCAGATATCGCACCTTCGCTGTAAACAGACACAACGCAACCAACGTCCTTTTCAGGACGAACGAGGAAGAAGAAGAAGATTATGCTAGTATACGTGTGTATTTAATATAGACTGAACTGGCAGATGCTATACTGTATAGTTTTAATTGTCACTTAATATTTTTAGTGAAATTAACAGATTAATTACCCTTTTTAAGCGTGCAGAAAATGATAGTGTGAGGAAAACGTGCAAGATCTATAACACTGCATCAAAACCTGGACGTGAACAAACGCTATGAAAGTGGTCAGTCAACTGCCATGATTAAAAGTGCATTGAATTTATGTGAAAGCATCATTTTTTTTAGAGATAACAAGAAAATTATAAAGCATACCAGTAGTATTAAATCAGGCACATCGTAAAAGCTGCTACATATGCAATAACATAATGGAAAGATTGGAAAAATTTCTGGCAACATGGCTGCATCACCAAAACAGACCAAATGTTCCTATAAGTTTCAGGTTTCAGCACCCCTCGCTTTTTTTCAGAACCTGTGATCCTAATAATGTCATACTCCCCCCTGGTCTCCTGGGTAGTGAGATCGGATGACTAGCCTTCTCGGATAAGGGCGAAAAAATAGGAGGTCCCGTGAATAAGTTGCGCACGTTAAAAATCCCACGGCATTTGGAAATCGTAAAGAGTAGGCCTATCAGGCGCTGCCCTGGCAAAATTTAAAAATTATAAACCTACCTACACCTACCACAAAAATATTTTAGAATGTGTGATTTCTATATACACACATTGGAATTCTCCCCGGTGCTACGGAGTTCGTGCACTGTGCTGAGATCCTCCTTGTGTGATGTAAGGGAGGAGATCGGAGCACTGATGGAGTTGTCCTTGGGCAATGAAGATAGTCCTTAAAACCAAACCAAACCAAACCAAAACCCCTCGCTGAGTAGATATTGATGAAGATGAAGAAGGTAATGTTCCTGCCCCTGTAGATGATGGATAATTTGTCAGTGTTGTTTTATGTACATGTACTTTATATGGATGATATGTATAAATGAAAGCGGTTTATTATTACATGTATTTAATGTTATTATTATGTACAGCATTGGTGGAATACATTGCCCTACTTTACATATATTTGATTGAGAAAATCGTGTTCTATTTACGCGATTTCTGTTTACGCGAGGGTCTCGTGAACGCATATATCGCGTAAACAAAGAACTACCTGTATTTACACAAGTAAATCCTAACACATATCTCAAACCAGATCTAAGAGATTGTCAGCATGCGTGTCGAGACCAGTCTTCAGTACGGCGAGGGAACATCTTGTTCAAGCACAGTTAAAACAAGTTTGATCTGATCATAAGAAACACAATTATAGAACAAGTAAGAGATTAGATACAAACATGACAGAAAATGAGCCAGAAGACTCTGTCCAAATAAACATAATGAAACTAACAAAGTTCAAAGTCGAAATGACAAACCTGATAACATAGTGAGAAAAAACAAGAACTATCCGGTTAGACAAGACAATGGAACAATGATCGTGGTGGACAAAGCGATCACTTAGGACTAAACTACAATATATAACATCACCCAAGTTGTGGACGAGATAGCGAAACTTAAGGTACTCCAAGAAGATACAATTATATCACTTCCAGAAGGATTATTATGCAAGCGAAAATCCATTTAACGTGCACAAAACAACTTTATCAAATCCCAATTTCATTAGTTTATCACTATCATCATCATCCGCATCATTATCATCAATCTCATTTCACTTCCTATGAAGCATTGAGCTACCACTGCAGCTGGTCTTCAGGAAGCTTTGCGCCAAAACATTCATGTGCTTTTGCAGCAGTAGCTTTCTTGTAGCAATTTTTTTAATGTTGAAGGTGCCAGCCAAATGCATAACATCATATTAATCACCCCTTTACAACACGCCTGAGGGAGCGGCGCCCCATTATTTCTTCGTCTCCATAGAGATCCTGGGGAACTATCCGGGGCAAACGAAATAGATCGTTAACAATCATAGTCATTAAACATTTGAAATTATAATGTTTAGTTTAAATTCGAAAATATTTTAATATTATACAAAGGATCACTTTACAAAAGATCACAATGTTTTTGGTCGATTTAAAAAAAAATGAAACTATTAGAACAACGTACGGCAGCGTCAATGTTGTTTCTTTCTAAATAATAAAGGCTGCCGGGTATTTTTGACATTTATATAAAAATTACTGATTAATTAACAAAATAATAAAAAGATGATTGGAACCACGGTATTAAAGGGAGACACGACAAGTAGCTGCTGAAAGCTCTACGGACATATCAGATATCCAGACATCCAAAAGTACCGTACACTGAAATAACAATCAGCTTAAATTTAGACTAGGAATAGGATGTTATAAGATAGACGAACCGTACTACGTAACATGTCTTGAAAAATAATACCGTAGCACAATACTAGCCAGCATGTAAGAAATAAAAATAAAAAAACGTACGTGCCAGCATGTGAGAAATAAAAAAAACCCACTAAAAGAGTACTTCACAGCATACAATTCCCGCCACAATCGGCATCGCTAGAAACCGTGATAAAGATTGAACTAGACAGATAGCTGAACAACATGGTAAAATGTTATACAGTAGAACTCCATTTATCCGAACCCCATGGGACCGAGTATCGTTCGGATAATCAAATGTTCGGATAATTGGATTACATGATGTATCGAGTACATGTACACATATTTCTAAAAATAATTAACAATCACAAGGAAAATACACTATAAAACATATTTACTTGTACTGTAATAATAATACCCACACTGTATTAGATCACTGTATCACCAAAATCTTTCATTACACTGCAGTGCATGTACTACTTGTATTAATTATTTTTGTTAAGAAAGAGAAATGTTTTCAAAATAACATTACAAACAATTCAAAACCAGGCGCAACTTACGTATACATGTACTTGCACAGATGTAGCCCACTATTTAAAATAATGAGGAATCCTCTTTTGCGCCAAACTGGATAGTCTGCTTTTGGCTGCTAAGTCCCGCATTCTCTTCAACAGCAGAAGCTGTGTAGGACAGCTGTCATCTTCTTGCTCGTACCAAGCCATCGCTGTTTCTAGTGCTATAAAGGCCTCTTCAGGACTTGGTCGACGTTTTGGGTTTTCTTCATAATCTACAAGTACATCATGTACTTCTGAGGAGTCTTCATCATCGGTCACTACATGTATTTGGTTTTCTTCTTGCACAAAAGACAAAATTTCTTCGTCATTCAAAAACTGAAAACCAGAATCATTATCATCTTCTAGCCACATGTGTGCATCATCTTTGTCACAGTCCGAAAATCCGGGCATTGCTTGAAACAGTTTCCCAACTTCATTTATACAATCATCATTTGTGTCCACTGCAGTAGTTTCATACATTTCCTCCTTTTTTCCCAAGCAATCTATTCCAAGCCTTGTTGAGATTATCTTGTGACAGGGTGGTCCAAGCATCAGCTTACATATAGCAGCAGTCTTTGAGATTAAGCTTTTTTTGAAAACGCCACCACACTTTCTTCATCTTCAGCCAACAATAAACGACGCAGGACTTCCTTCTTGTACATCTTTTTAAGCTTTGCTATAACACCCTGATCCATTGGTTGAATCAGTGCTGTTACATTGGGAAGCAGAAAAATTACTTTAAAAATTTGCATCAACTGCATTCAATGTATCCGTCTCTGGATGAGATGGTGCATTGTCCAGTAGAAGAATTACTTTTCCAGTTTTCTTTTCTTGTTCTTTCAACCTCTTCACATTTGGGATGAACTGATTTGTATACCAATCAAGAAATATTTCACTATTCATCCAAGCACTCTTCTGTGCTTTGTAGCACAATGGGAGACATGTCACATTCTTTAAACAACGTGTTTTTTTGGCTTTGCCGATCATTAGCACCGGTAAACGATGACTTCCACTGGCATTATACACATCATCGAGTAAATAACCTTCTTCTTCCAAAAAAGCCAAGAATGTTTCTTTAAAATTTTCAGCGGCAGTTGCATCGCTAGATGAAGATTCCCCTTGAATCTCCAATTCTCGTATGCCATGACGAGATTTAAAGTTTCTTAACCATCCCTGGCTAGCCTTAAAGTCAGGAGGACCGTCAAGTTGACTGTTGAACTGAAGTGCCTTTTCACACAATAGAGAGCCAGAGATAGGTTCCCCTTTGCTTCTTCTTTGCACAAACCATATAAGCCTCTTCCAATTTCAAATCTTTCGCATTTCTCATGGTTTTATGTTTCTTCGACCCACTTTCACTATCCAATTTCGATGCAAAACTCATAATTTTATCCTTGTTACTTTTGATGTCAGAGACGGTAGCTTTCTCAACATTGAAAATCCTCGCAAATGAAGACACAGTTTCACCTTTTCCTAGTCTCTTGATAATTTCTGTTTTCGTTTCAATTGACAAAACATTGCGGTTCCTTTTATATGCTTTAGGCCTACTGGAAGATGCCAGGTCGCACAGAGAAATACGTGTACACCAAAATTATTCTGCTGTAGTAGCAGACACAATTATTTTAAGTTGAACTGTCTGTTTAGCCAGTGTTCTGCCTAGAACTCACACGTACACTGGATTGGTAAACCAGATATTAACGGACTTTATGATCTAACTGACTTCATGTACGTAAGCGACCGTCCATTAGCCCATCTCATTGTCTACAAATTGTTCGCACACATTTGAAGCTTGCCGCATCAAAAGATTCAGAACTGTAGTCTAACGTGACTGATGGAGACTGATTTTTTTTTCTTTCTGGAAAAAGTGTTCGGATAATTGGATGTTCGGATAATTGGGGTTCGGATAAATGGAGTTCTACTGTATTACCAAAATAATAAGCATATATCAGCTACATAGGCTATCGAGGACAATGCAATGATAAGCAAATACGATAACAAAATAATATTTACCATACCAATACAGCATAAAAAGTATGTTAATCATATTAAACATTAAAAAATCATTACATTCAAAACAGACATATTAAACATAATTTTTTATTACAATAAATGAAATAGAGGAAGATACAGTAAACCAAACTAAAGCAAGTAACTAAACCTACAAGTCAGTGGCGTCACTAGGGTTGAAGTCACCCAGTGCGGTACCGGTAACTCATGGTTTCACCCGGTGTGGTCCGCACCCCCCTAGTGACGCCACTGCCATAAGTCCATTAAAGTGTTGGCAAGGAATATTAAAGCCATGGAAACCAGTACTCCACACACAATATTAAACATTATAAACATAATGAAATGCCATGAAATTGAAAAATACAAATGGGTATAAATTGTGCTATATTGAATATGGAAATTTTAACCTGCTTATTCCATGCACGAGAAATATCTTATATTTCTGGGACATGGGCTTAAAAAAACAATACCATTGTATGGTCTATTTACCTATAGCATGTGTTGTTCAAATCTTGCCATAATTACATACATCTAGTCATTTCTTTCCTCACTTTTAAACTTTTTGTAGTCTCAGGTTTTACTGAACGGATTAGTTAACTTCAAACCCACCCTAGCTTCATCATCATCAACATGTCTTTCTTTTCACTTCCCATGGAGCAACCATTGCCGTTATCATACAAAAATGCCACACGTGGGAATAACAGAAAACTTACTCCATGATTAATAATAATAATAATTATAAATTCTTTAAGCACCAAACATGGCGCATAAGGCAGAAACCAGTGCTCTCCAGGTTGTTCGTTGTGACGCCACTCCTCTTAGCTCTTGCACATTGTTTAATCCCAAGGTTCTTCCTTCTCTTATTATTGTTCTTCTGAGTGTTTCTTTTGGTCTTCCTTTTTTCCTCTTACCCTCAGGAACCCAAGTGAGTGCCTGCAATGGTATTCTGTTGTTTTGCATTCGTAGGACATGACCGATATATGACCATCGTCTTTTCCTTATATAGTTGGAGACATATTTCTGCCTAGAGTCTTCTCTTATTTGTCGATTAGTCTTGAATTCTTTCCATCTGATGTTCATGAGTTTTCTAAGACATTTGTTCTCGAATGTATTCAGCTTGTTCTCCAATGATTTTGTTATTGTCCAACTCTCACAACCGTATGTTAACACTGAGAAAACATTTGAATTAAACAGACGAAGCTTGGTATGTATGTTCAATGATCGTAATTTCCAAATGTTAGATAATCTATTGAAGGCGCTAGCTGCCAAAGCAATTCTAGTATGAATTTCTCTTGTTGTGTCACCATCCTGAGTCATTTTACTGCCTAAATAATTGAAACTTTCAACTTTCTGTAGTTTTTCCCCGTTCAGGATGATATTAAAGGTCTCGTTAGAAAAGTTCATAACTTTAGTTTTAGAGGCATTTATTTGGAGACCTATTTTAACCGAAAGATGACACAAATTATTTACTGCTTCTTGGGATTGTCTGGGTGTTGAACTTAAGAATGCTAAATCATCTGCGAAATGCAGGTCCCCCAGGAATTTTCCCTTTGTCCATTTTATACCTAATTGTTCATTGTGGGTATAGTTTCTCATAACCCAATCAATAGCTATTCCAAAAAGTAGTGGTGACATAATACAGCCTTGTTTCACCCCTGTTTCTACTGTAAACCATTCTGTATTCCCTTTATTTGTTCTAACACAACATCTTGCATTGTCATATAGCGCTTTGATTATATTCACATATTTTGTTGGAAAACTATAGATTGTAAGTAACTTCCACAATGATGGGCGGTGTAGACTATCAAAGGCTTTTTGAAAATCGACGAAGGTGATAATAAGTGGCGATTGCATTTCCACTGATTCTTCTATAATTGTTCTTAGTGTGAATATTTGATCAATACATGATCGTTTCGGCCTGAAATCCGCTTGTTCTTCTCTGATCTTTTCGTCAGCATGCAATTTAAGTCTTTCTAACATCATGCAACATAATAATTTTCCAGGTACTGATAATAGAGATATACCACGCCAGTTATTACAGTCTGATAGATCACCTTTCTTCGGTAACTTTACAATAATACTGTCTTTCCATTGTTGTGGTGGCTGTTCTTCTCTCCATACTTCATTTATAATATCTAACATTCTCAAGAGGTTGTTGTCATTAACTGCTTTAATCATTTCGCCTGAAATTTCGTCAACTCCAGCAGCTTTAAAATTTTTTAATCTTTTAACGGCTTGTTTGATCTCGTCCAGCGTGAATTCATCGCAAGTTATTGGCAAGGTGGTTGTGGGTGTTTCATTATTAAAATCAGGTGTTACTGTTGGTGGTGGTCTGTTTAGCACCTCTATGAAGTGCTCAGCCCATCTCTTCATTTGTTCTTTTTCTGTTGGTATTGGATTCCCTAATTTATCTTTAACAGGTGTTTCCATATCAGTAGGCTGGTGACATAGTTGTTTTGTAATTTGATAAACGCACCTACTATTACCAGTTCTTGCAGCATTTTCAGCTTCTACGGCCAGTTCGTTGATGAAATGTCTTTTATCTCTTCGAGTTTTTGTCTTCACTTCTTTATTTAACAAGTTATAAGTTAGTTTGCAAGATTCAACTGCATTATGTGTACTTGCCGCTAATAGTTTATGTTTTGCTGTTTTCCTTTCTTGTATTTTATCCCAAGTATCTTCTCTCATCCATTTTTTCTTTTTATGTACTAGGTATCCTGTGGTCGCTACAGCTGCTTCTGTCATTGCTGTTTTCAGTTGTTCCCATTTAGTATCTATTGTCTTGGTGGTGACATCGTTGTCAATTTTGCCTAAAGCATCGAAGTAGTTGTTCATTTTGACATTATATTCCTCTTTTACATCGTTTGATTGCAGTCTGTGTACATCTATTCTTCTATTTTTATTCGGTTGGTATAACTTCTTCAGTTTAATTCTCAGTTTAGCTATGCAGAGGTTATGATCGCTTCCGATCTCTGCACCTCTGTATGCTCTGACGTCTTGAACTGATGAGCGAAATTTTGCGCTTATGCAGAAGTGATCTATCTGGTTCTTAGTTCTGCCATCAGGTGAATTCCATGTTATCTTGTGGATATTCTTATGTGGAAAGATGGTGTCCGCCACAACGAGGTTTGATATTTCACAAAGTTCTAGAAGTCTTTCACCATTTTGATTCATACAGCCTATGCCATGAGTACCGAGATATCTTTGTACTCCATCGTTGTTGTCACCTACTTTGGCGTTAAAATCGCCCATGACTACTATTATGTCATGCTTGGGTATTGTGTTGATGGTACTTAGAAGTGCTTCATAGAAGTCATCTTTTGTGGTATCAAGAGCGTCGTTAGTTGGTGCATAGCATTGTACAGTTGAGAGCTTGAAAAATGTTGTCTGAAATCTAGCTAATATTAGCCTCTCATTAATAGGTACCCAGCTGATGAGCGATGCTGCTGCTTTCTGTGTCATTAAGATGGTTACTCCCTCTGTGTGACGATTAGTATTCCATGATTAGCATTCACCATATGAAGGAAACTTACCATACAAACTTGTGTGGTCACTTTATTACATGGTAATTATGTTGTTGCAGTCTTCCTAGATTTAAATGTCAGAACAGACCATAATTTCATTTATAACTTTCGTTTTCAGCGGTAATGAACGTTTTTGACTATGAAATCAACAACAATCTCCCTCAGTTCAAGACCAACAGTTTCTTCATCACTTTCCACTGTGACTACCGCAGCAATTTTCCATACATAGACCATAGCCAGGAAGCCACACCATCACCAGTGGTAAAGCCGGTTTCCACGACTTTGCCTACAGCTAGTTCTGGTAAGGCTCTATTAAGTAGTGTTCGTATCCGGTTGTAAATATCGGTGATCACCAATGTGGGCACGTTACGTTAAAGAGTGGAGTATGTGTTAGCAGAAAGTGCAATACAATAATCCACTATCAGTGATCCTAGTCTCAGTGTGCTGCATACGTGTTTCTAATGCTATTTACGTATTTCTTCTTTCATGTGTGTCCACGTTACAAGTCAAAGAATGAACAAAGTTTCAATAAACAAAAGCTCACAAACACTCACTTCAACTTCAGTAATTTTGTTTTTGAACAGAATGCCGGGTGACTCCTCAGTGTGTCCTGGACATCCCATGTGCCAGAGAAAGCCACCAATGTCAGCGTTACAACGAAAAGCACGTGTGTCGTGGGTCTTGTCGTTTCTATAGTGTTTGTATATACGGAACTTACTTTTTGAGGATGTGTCCAGAAGGACAGTATTTCGATAATTCTAGTAAATCGTGAGTATCTATCATTTGACCTAATTCCATTCTCATGATTAGATGTAATTTTTTCCCTAATGAAAATTCTTCGAATTTTTTAGTTCGAACACCATCACCAACCAGGAATTGCTTAAACGGTGCTGTCAAAAAGACATGGACACAATCACTGTTGGCAAACGATATAATTGGGTTGGCTATGTCCCCTGAAGAGACCCTGACAATATCACAAGAACTACTATACGTCAGGTCTATTGTAGACCCCAGAAGGACATCGAAAGAAACAGACCAAAGACAACCTGGCGGAGAACTGTGGAGGCCGAGATACAAAGCATGAAATGGGGCACTGCACGCAGGATGGCCATCGACTGAGCAAAGTGGGGACAATTTGTTGCTGCCCTACAAGACGCCACTAGGCACGATGGCCACTGACGGCTTTGCACGCAATATTAACATGATAGCAGGTTTTCATAGAGTTAAAGAGCAGAATACCCAAGCAAAAGCAGCATTCCCAATAATAAGAAATATATTTTGTGCAATGCCTTGTGTAATTCCCGGCGGATGATGGGGGATGTGGGGTGGGGTGAGGAAGGGGGTCACTTATGCGATAAAGAAAGAATAGGACGACTTCAAACTCATGCATGTCGTACAGGGCAATTAATATAAGGTTGTGCATGCAGCTGGCAACCTCAATCAAGTAAAACAATTTGCTACAGGAGCCACCATTGCAAGAACACAGTACGTGAATGATTGGTGCAGGCTTCCTGCAAGGAATCAGCTGCAGTGGAGGCTTAATGCTCTGTATGGAACAAAAGGAAAAATGATGATGACATCGTGCTGTCAATGAAGGCCAGAAACAGAATTTTCCAGTGCTGCACTAAACCAGTAGTTTTTAATGTAAGTCAAGCATTGGTAGTGAACGAATGCAGTACTTGCTAGAGGCCAATGAGGTGAGATTTCTTAGAAGCATGATGCACATACCATTGCCAGCTAAACATTTAATGAGGTCTTCTGGGAGGATGGAAACAAAACACAACAAAAAAGTCAGTGTAAAGATACAAAAGACAGCCAAAATTGATAGGACTGGTTCTGGCAAGAAAATCTGAATTCTTAATAGTTGGGGGTTTGGTGATGGGGGGGTTTTGGGGGTTGGGGGGGGGTGTGATATTTTGTTTTTTGGTGTTTGGGGTGTTTTGGGGGGGGGTGGGGGTTGGTGTTTTGGGGGGGGGGTGGAATTTTGTGGGGGTGGGGGGGGGGGGTGGGTTGTGGGGGGTTGGGGTGGGTGGGTTGTTGGGGTTGTGGGTATGGGGGTTGGGGTATTTTTGGGTGGGGGGGGGGTTTGGGGTTGTTGGGGGTGGGGGGTTTGGTTTGGTGTACATTTGGGGTTGGGGTTTTTGGTGGGGGGTGTTGTTTATGTTGTTTGATTTTGGGGTGGGGGGGGGTTGTTTGGGGTTTGGGGGGGGGTTGGTTTTGGGGGGTGGGGGGGGTGTTGTTTTTTGGGTGTTTTTTTGGGGGGGGTTTGGGGGTGGGTGTTGTGGGGTAATGGTTTTTGTGTTGGGGTGTTTTGGGGTTGGTGTGTGGGTTTTTTTGTTTGTGGGGGGGGGTTGGTTGATTTTTTGGGGTTGGGGGGGTTTGGGGTGGGGTGGGTAATTGGGGGGGGTTGGGGTGGGGGGGGGTGGGGGGTGTTGTTTGGTTTTAGGGGTGGGGTGTGGTTTGTTAGGGGTGTGGTGGTTTTTGTTTGGGGGGGTTTTTGGGGGGTTGGGTTTGGGTTTGGTGTGTGGTTTTTTGGGGGGGTGTGTGGGTTTTGGGTGTATTGGTGTTTTGTTTTTTGGTGGTTTGGGGGGGGTGTTGTTTTGGTTGGTTTAGGTGTGGGGGTGGGTTTTGGGTTTGGTTTTGGTTTTGGGGGGGGATGTTGGTGTTTTTTTGGGTTGGGTTTTTTTTGGTTTTGGTGGGTTTATTGTGTGTTTTGGGGGGGGTTTGTTTTTGTTTTTTTTGGTGGTAGTTTGTTTGTTTGTTTTGGTGTGTTTTTGTTTGGTTTTTGGGTTTGTTTTGGGGTGGGGTTGGGGTTTGTGTTTGTTTGTGGTGGGGTTGTTTGTTTTTGTGTTGTTTGGGGGTTGTTTTGGTGTGGTGGGTTGTTGGGGTGTTGGGGTTTGGGTGGTTTAAGGGGGGGTTGTTGGGTTTTAGTTGTTGTGGGGTGTTGTTGGGGTTGGATTTTGTTTTGGTTTTTTTTTGATGATGTTTTGATAGTTTTGTTTGGGTTTTTTGGGGGGGGGGGTTTGGTTTTTTTTTTTTTAGGGTTTGGGGAAGGGGGTTTGGTTAATGGTTGGGTTGGGGGGTTGGGGTTTTTTTGTTTTTTTTTATTTGAGTTTTGTATTTGGTTGGTTTTTGGATTTTTTTGGATTGGGGTTGTTTGGGTGGGAGGGGGGTGTTTTTGGTGGGGGTTGGTAGATTTTGTTTGGTTGTTTGGATTGTGTTTTAAGTTTTTTGTTTTGTTTTTTTATGGGTTTTTTTTTTGGGTATTTTTTTGGGGGGGTGTGGTAGATATTTTGGGGTTTTTTTTATGGGTATTTGAATGGAATTTTGGTTTTTTGGGTTTTTTTGGGGTAATTTTGGTGTGTTTTTTTTGGGTGTAAATTGGGTTTGGGGGGGGTTTTTAAGTAAATGTTTGTTTTGTTTGGTTTGGGATTTTTGGGGGGAAAGTGAAAATTTTTTTGATTTGTTTTTTTTTTTATGTTTTTTTTTTTTTTGAAAGTGGTTTGTGGAAATAGGGTTTTTTTGATTTGGGGTTTGTGATTTGTTTTTTTTTTTGGGTTTTGGGTTTTTGGGTTGGGGGGTTTTGTTTTTGGTTTTTGGATTTTTGTTTGTTGTGTTTATTAATTTTTTTTTGGGTGGTTTAGGTGTTGTTTAATGTTTGGTTGGGGGTAATTGTTGGGATGATGGGGGATTGGTGGGTTTAGATGGTTTTGGTGGTGGTTAATTGTTTTGTTTTTTTTGGGGGGTTTTTTTGGTTGGGTGGTAATGTTTGGGGGGGGTTTTGATTTTTTTGGTTTTTTTTTGTGGTGGGGGGTATGATTATTATTTTTTTATGTTGTTTTGTGGGTGGGATATGGGTTTTGGTTAAAAGTTGTTTGGGTTAATTTTTGGGGGATGGGGGGTTTGGGGGGGTTTTTTTTGGTTGTTTTTATTTTTTTTTGTTTTTTTTTTTATAATTTTTTTTTGTTTGTTTTGTTATAGTTTATTTAGGTTAAGGGGGTTTTTTGGATTTGGGATTTTGGGTTTTTTTTTTGGGGATTTGTTTTTGGTTTTTGTGGTTGGTGGTGTAATTTTGTGGTTTTTTTTGGGTTTTGTTGGGGTATGTTTGGGGGTTGAAGGGGGGGTTGTTATTTTTTTGGTGGGTGTGTGGATGGTTTTTTGGTTTGGGTGTAGGTTGGGTTAATATAATTTGGGGTTTTAAATTGATATGAGTTTGATGTTGTTTTTTTGGGGTATTGTTTTTAATTGTTGGTTTGTAAGGGGATGGGTTTTGTGGAAATATTGTTTGGTTTGGATTTTTTAGTTGGTGGTTTTTTGTTTTTTTTGGTTTTTTTGGGTTTTTTTTTTTTTGGTTGGTTGTTGAAATTTTTGGTTTTTTTGAAAGTTTTTTTTTGATGGTGGTTGTTTTTTTTTTTGTTGGTTGGGTGGGGGGGGTGTAGGTTTGTATGTTGTGATTTGATGTTGGTATTTTTTATGAATTATGTGTATTGGGGGTTTGATTGAAGTTTTTTGATTTATTTTTTTTGTTTTGTTTTGTTTGGTTTAATTTTTTTTTGTGTTAATTTTGGTATTTTTTTTGTTTTTTTTTTTTTTTTATGGTTGGGAAATTTGTAATTGGATTTGGGATGAATTTTGGATATGGTGGTTGATTTTGTTTGGGTTTTGTTTTTTTAGTTTGGGGATTTTTTTTGAATTGGGATTTTTTTTGGGTTTATTGATAATTTTATTTTTAGTGTTTTTTTGATTTTTTTTTTGGTTGTTTTTTTTTGTGTTTTTGTTATGGTTTGTTTTTTTTGGGGTATTTTGGGTTGATTGGATTTGTTGTATGGGGATGTGGTTTTTGAAGTTGGTTTTTTTTTTGGGATTGTTTTGGGGTTGTTGGGTTTGGGTGTATTGTGGGTTTTTTGTTTTGGTTTGGGTTTTTTTGGTGGTTTTTTAATAGTTTTTGGTTTGGGTTTGTAATGGTATAATTTTTTAGGGTTTTGGGGGTTTTTAGGTTGATTTATATTTGGGTTGTTGTTTGGGGGTTTAAGGTGAATTTTGTTTGGGGGGGTTTGGTTTGTTATATTTATTGGGGTATGTTTGGGGGTTTTTTTGTTGGTTGGGGGGTGTTTTTGGTTTTTTTTGGGTTATTTGGATTTTTTTTTGTTTGGTTTTGTGGGGTTAGGTTTTTGTGGATGGGGTTTTTTTTTTTTTGGTTTGTTTTGGTAGTGGGGTTTGGTGTTGGTTTGGGATGGTGTTTTGTTTTTTGGGGTTGGTGTGGGGGGTAATGTTGTTGATTGGGTTTGAATGTTTGATGGTTTTTTGGGTTTTTGGGGTTGTTATAGGATGGTTGGTTTATTTTAAGGATGTGTTTTTTTGAATTTATTTGTTTTTTTGAAATTTTATTGGTTTTTTTGGGTTTGGGGGTTTTTTTTTTATTTTTTGGGTTTTGGGGGGGGGTTTATTTTTTTAAGTGTTTTGGGGGATTGGGGTTTGTATGTGATTTTTTTTTTGTTGTTGGGGTATTTTATTTTTTTTTTTATTTTTTTTGTTTATTTTTTTTTGAATGGTAAAATTTTTTTTAAAGTTTTTTAGGGGTTTGGGGAATTTTAGGGGGATGGTTTTTATGGGGGTTAATATTATGTTGGGTTTGTTTGGGGTTGGGGGATTTAAATTGTTGGTTGTTTTTTTTTTTGTTTTTGGAATTTGATTGGGTTTATTTTTTTTTTTTTTTTTTTTGGTTGGTTGGTTTTTGGTTGTTGGGGTTTGGTTAGGTTTATATGGTTATTTTGGGGAATTATATTTTTTTGGTTGGGGTTGGGGGGTTTTTGGGGGTGGGGTTATAATTTTTTTTTGGGGTTTGAATAATTTTTGGGGGGTGTTGGGAAGATGGTAATTTTTTTTTTTTTTTTTGGGTTTTTGATGTTGTTATTTTTGGGGGATTTGGTTAATGGGTGTTTTTTGGTATTGGATTTGTTTGATGGTAAGGGGAATGTAAGGGGGGGGGGGAGGGAGGGTTTGGGGGGTTTTTATTGGGGGTTTTTTGTGGGGGGTGATTAAGTTTGTATTAGTTGGGGTGGATTTTTGGGGTTTTTTGGGTTGGATGGAATGTTTTTGTTTTATTTTTGGGGGGGGGGGGGGGTTTTAAATTGGTTTTGTATAAGGGGGGTTTTGGTTAATGTTTTTTAGTTTTTGGGTTGTTGTTTGGGTGGGGTTTGGGGGGGGTTTGGGGGATTTTTTTTGTAATTTTTTAATTTTATGTTAGGGTTTTTTGGTTGGTTGATTTTGGTTGGATTGTTTTGGGTTGGTGATGTTTTTTGGGTTTTTTTATTGTTATATTTTGATTGAATTTTTTGGGTTGGTTTGGTTTATTTTTTAGTTTTTTTTTTGGTTTAAGTTTTTTTTGATTTTTTGGGGTATTTTGTTTTTTGATTTGGTTGTTGTTTTTTTTTTATTTAGTGGGGATTTTTTTGGGGGGGGTTTGTTTGAGGTTTATTGGTGTGGATGTGTTGGGGTGGGAAATGGGTTTTGTTTTTTGGGGGGGGTTGGGTTGGGGTAAATGTTTTTGTTTTTATTTTGATGGGTTGGGGGTTGGGTTTGTTTTGGGGGGGTTGGGTTTTTTTTTTTTTGGGTTTTTTGTTTGATTGTTTGTTTAATGGTGTGGATTTTTTTTTTGGTTGGGTATTTTTTGTGGTTTTGTAGTTTGTGATGGTTTGGGGTTTTTAATGGGGATGTGTGGGGATGGGAGTTTATTTTTGGTAGTTTAAAATGTTTGTTAGTTTGTTGTTTTTTTTTTATAATGGGTTTTGTTTTTTTTGGGGTTTTTTTGTATTTTTTGGAGGATTGGTTGGGATAGGGTGATGGGTATTGTTTGATTTTTTTGAATTTTTTTTTATTTTGATAATTGGGGTTTTTATTATTGTTTGGGGGGGTATATAGGGGGATTATTTGTGGGTTTTTGGATGGGTTTTGAATTTTTGGGTTTTTTTTTGTTGTTTTTGGATTTTATGTTGATTTTTTTATTTTGAGAAATATGTTTTTTTAAATGGTTTATTTGTGGGTTGGTTTTTTTGAATTGGGTGGTTTGATTTAATGTTGGGGTGGGTTATGTTTGGATTATTTTTTTTGGGTTTGTTGTTTGTGATTTTGGTGATTGTTTTTTATTTAAATGGTAATTGATGTTTTTTTGGGTATGGTGTGGGGGTGTTTGATTTGATATATTTTTATTTTTGGGGTTTTTTGTTATTTAGGTTTTTTGGTTGATTTGTTTATAATTTTTTTGTTTTTGTGATATTTTTGAATTTTTATTTTTGTTTTTGGGGATGATTTAATAGGTTTTTTTATTTTATTTTGGTTTTGTTGGTTTATTTGGGTGATTGTTGTGGTTTTTTTGTGTTATTTTGTTGGGATTATTTTTTTTGGGATGTTTAGTGTTTTTTATTATTTTATTGGGTTATTTTGTTGTGGATTATTGGAAAATATTTTGAAAATTTTTGTTTTTTTTGTTTTGATTTTTGGTTTTTTTTTTGTTTTTTTTTGATATTTTGGTTTGTTTGTGGGTTGATTTGATAATTTTTTTGGTTTTGGTTTTTTTTTGTTTGTAGGGGGGTTTTTTGTTTTTTTATTTTGGGTTTTTTTTTTTTTTTTTTTTTGGTTTTGGGGGGTTATGGGGGATTAATTTTTTTTTGGGGGGGGTTTTGTTTGGTTTTTTTTGGGTTTGGGGGGGGTTTGGATTTGTTTTTTTTTTTTTGGTTTGATGGGGGTTTGGGTGTGTTTTGGTTGATAAGTTTTTTTTGGTTTTTTATGGTTGGTGGTGTTTTAGGGGGGTTTTGTTTTTTTTTGATTGTTTTGGGGGGGTAGTGGGAATTGTGGGTTTTGGTTGGGATGGGGTTGTTTTTTTTTTTTGGGTTTTTTTTTTTTGTTTTTTTTTTTGTTAGTTTGGTTTTGTTTGGAAAATTTTGGTTTGGGGGGGTTATGGGTTATTTTTGTGTTGTGGGAAATGGGGGGTTTTAATTTTATTGTTTTTTTTTTTTTTTTTTTTTTTATTTGATTTGGTGTTTTGGGGTTTGGTTGATATTTTTTTTTGGTTTTTGTTTTAATTTTGGGTTTAATATTTGTTATTGTTTTTTGGGTTTTTTATGATGGATTTTTTTTTTAAAGGGGTTTATTGGGTGGGGTTAAGGGGTATTTTTTGGATTGTTTTAATGTTGGTTGTTGTTTTGTGGGGTGTTTGGGGGGATTGTAGTTTGGGGGTTGTGGTGGGGATTGGTTTTTGTTGATTTGTTTTAGTTGAAAGGTTGTTGTATTTTTATGGGGGGTTGGGGGGTAGTGGGGTTTGGTGGGGTGTTTTTTGTTTTATGGTTGAGTTATGGGGAATTTTTTTTGGGTTGTGGTTTTTTTTTTTAGGGGGTTTATTGGTTTTTTTGGTTAGGTTTTGATGTTATTTTTAAGGGTTTGGGGGGGGGTAATTGATTTTTGGGGTTTGGGTTTATGGGGGTGGGTGTTTTTTTTAATGTTTTTGGGGGGGGGGGGGGGTGTTTTTGTTTATTGTTTTGATAGAGGGTGGGGTTTTTGTTTTGGGTATGAATTTGTTTTATGGGTATGGAAGGATTTTATAGTTGGATTTTTTGGGTTTTGGGTGTTTTTGGATTGGGATTTGTTTGTGGGGTTTTGGGGGGGTTTGGGGGGGTTTGGTTGTTTGGGTTTGGGTTTATTATTGAGTATGGGGGGATTTTGGATTTTTGAGTTTGGTGATGTTTTAGGTTTTGGGGGGGTTGTGATTGGTTTTTTTTAATGGATAAATGTTGTATGGGGGTTTGGGGGGGGGGGATATGGGGGGGGTAAGTAGTTTTGGGGGTTTGGGGGTTGGGGTGGATTATTTATGTTTTTTGGGGGGGGGGGTTTTAATGATTGTGTTTGAGGGTGGGGGATGGGATAGGGGGGGGGTTTTTGTATTGGGGGTGGTTTGGTAGTTTTGGTTTTGGGGGGGGGTTTGTGGGTTGATGGGGTGGGGTGTAGGGGGGGTTGTGGGGATGATTTGGGGGGGGGTGGTTTGGGGGGGGGGGTTTGGGGGGTTGGGATATAAGGGGGGGGGGGGGGGGGGTATTTTGTTTTTTGGGGGGGGGGGGGGTGTTTTGTGGGGGGAGAGGGGGTTTTGTTTTTTTTTGGTTGGGGGGGTGGGGGGGTTTGGTGGGTTTGGGTTTTTTTTAGTTGGGGTTGGGGGGGATATTGGGTGTGGGTTTTTTGTTGGGGGGTTGGGGGGGGGGGGGGGGGGGGGGGGGAGTTTTGTGGGGGGGGGGGTTGGGGGGGGGGGGTTTTTTTGGTAAATTTTGGGGGGGGGGTATGATTTGGTGGGTTAAGGTTATGGGGGGGGTTTTTGGTTGGGGGTTTTGGGGTGTTTTTTTGAATGGGTTTTGGGGGGTGTTTTTATTTTTGAAGGGTAGGGGGGGGTTTTTGGGGGGTGTTTGGGGGGGGTGTGGGATGGTTAAATTGGTTTGTGGGGAAATTGGGGGGGGGTTTGGGGGTAATGTTTGGGTGTGGGATATTTAAATTGGGTTGTTTAGGTGGTTGGTGGGTTTTTTTGAAGGGTTTAAATTTTATGGGGGGGGGAAATGGGGGTTTTATTTAGGGGGGTTGGGGGGTATTGTTTAGGGGGTGATGGATTAAGGGGGGGATGGAGATGGGGGGGGGGGGGGATGGGGGGATGTAGGATGTTTGGATGGGGATTGTGATTTGGATTATTTTTGGGTTGTAAGGGGGGTTTTATTGGTTTTGGGGTTGGGGTGTTGGGGGGGGGTTAAAAGTGGGGTAGTTGGTATGTTATGTTTGGGGTGATTGTTATTTTTTGAATTTATTGGTGTTGGGGGAATTTGGTGGGGTGGGGGGTGTGGGGGGACAATTAATGGGGGGGGTGGTGATATGGGTGTTGTTTAATTTGTTGGGGGGGGGTATTTTATTTGGGTAATGGGTTGGGGGTTAAATGTTGGGGGGGGGGGGGATTTGGGGGGGGGTATGGGGTTATTTGTTGGTTTTTTAGGGGGCAATGGGGGGGGGTGGGGGGGGGGGGGGGGGGGGGTTTTTTATTGGGGGGGTTTGGTTGGATTTTTTTTGGTGGGTTATATGATTGGAATGTGGGGGTAGGGGGGGTTTCCCCCCCCAATGTTTTTGGTTTAGGGGGTTGGGTGGGGGGGGTTTTTGGGGTGAATTTGGGAATGGTTTTATGGATTTAATTGGAAGTTTTGATATAATGGTTGGAAGTGGGGTTTAGGGTTTTTTTTTTGGGTATGTTTTTTTTTTTGGGTTTGGGGGGGGGGGGGATGTTTTTTTTTTTTGTTTTTAAGGTTAATTGGTGTTATGGTGGTTGTGGGGTTAAGTTTGGGTGGGGTTTGTATTGGGGGGGGGTTGGGGTGTTTTTTATGGAATTGGGGGGGGGGGGGTTTATGTGTTTTTGGGGGGGGGGGGGATATTTGGGTTGGTAATTGGTGTTTGGGGTTTGGGTAGGGATTTAAATTTTTTTGGGGTTGTGAGTGTAGTTTTGGGGATAGGGTGGGAGGTTGGGGTTTTGGGGTTTTGGTTGTGTATTTGGGGTTATTATTTTGTGTTGGGGTTTTTTTAGATTTTTGGGGGTAAAGGTTGGGTTTTTTTTTTTTTTTTGGTGTGAGTTTTGGGGTTAGAAGGGGGGGGGTGTTTAGAAAAGGGGGTGGGATTTTGGATTATTTTTATGGGGGGGGGTTGATTTTTATGGGGGGGGGGTAATGATTTGTTGGGTTTTTTTGTTAGTTGGGGTTTTTGTGGGTTTGAGGGTTATGGGGGATTTTTGTGGAGGTTTGGGGGGATGTGTTGGTGGGGGGTTTATGGGGGGGTTTTGATTAGGGGGTGGGGTTTGGGGGGAGTTAAATGTATTTTGGGTTGGGGGTTTTTTGGGAGAGTATGGTTGGGGGGTGGGGGGGTTGTGGGGGGGTTTGGGGGGGTATTTGGTTTTGGGGGGGAGGTTTGGGGGGGGGGTTTGGGGGGTTATGGATGGGTTTTTATTTGGGGGGGGGGGGGTATAATGTTGGGTGTAGTTTTTGTTGTTGTTTGGTTATGGTGGGTGGGGTGGGGTGGGGGGTTGGGGGGGTGATATTTTTTTAAGAATAGGTTTTATTTAAATTTTTTTTTTGGGTTTTTATGGTGGTTTAGGGGGGAATTTTGTTTGGATGATTGTTTGGGTGGGAATTAATTTTTGTTAAGTTTTTGGGATTTTTGTTATTTTTGGTTGATATAGTGGGTAGTTTTTTTTTTTGGGTTTTTTAATGATTTGGGATGGGGGGGGGGTTTGATGGGGGATATTTTTGGGGGGGGGGGGGGGGGGGGATGGTTTGGGGTTTTGGTAGATGGGGGTGGTTAATTGTGTGTTTTGGTTGGGTTTTTTTGTTTTTGGGTAATGGGGGGGGTGTTTGGTATTGGGGTGGGGGTTGAATAGGTTTTTGGGGGGGGGTTTGTTTTTTTTTGGTTTGGGGGGGGTGGGGGTGGGGGGGTTTGGGGGGGGTTAATTTGGGTGAATTTTGTTGTGGTTGTTGGGGTGGGGAATGGGGTTTTGGGTTGGTAATTTTTTTTGGGGGTTTGTTGGGTTGGGGTGATGGTGAAGTTTGGGGGGGGTGGTTGTATTTATTGTTAGGGAATCCCCAACAATTTTTTTTTGTTTATGGGTGGTAATGGGGGGGATTGGTTGGGTGGGATAGGTTTGTAGGTGGAGTGTGGGGGTTTGGGGGTTTTGGGTTTGAAGGATTTGGGGGGGGGGGTAGTTTTTGTTTTTTGGGGGGGTAGGGGGGGGTGGGGGGGGGGGGGGGGATGTGGGGGTTTAGGTGGGGGGTTATTGGTTATGTGTGTTTTTTGGGTAGGGAATGGGGGATGGGGGGGGGGGGGGGTGGTTATTTTTTTGGGGGGGTTAGGGGGGAGGGGGGGGGGGGTTGTAAGTGTTTTTTTTTGGGGGGGGGTTATGGAGGTGGGGTGGAATGGGGGGGGGGGGGGATGGGGGGGGGGGGGGGGGGGTGGGGGGGGGGGGGGTTTTTGGTTTTTGGGGGTATTTGGGGGATGGGGTGGGGGTATTGTTTGGGGATTTGGGGGGGGGGGGGTTGGGGGGGGGGGGTATTTTTGTTTAATGGGGGGGGGGTTTGGGGGGGGGGGGGGGGGGGGGGGGGGGGGGGGTAGGGTTGGGATTGGTTGGGATTTTGGGGAGGGGGGGGGGGTTGGTTTTGGGGGTTTGGATTGGGGGGTTTGGGTTGGGGGGGGGATGGGGGTTTTTGGGGGGGGGGGGGTATTTGGGGGGGTTGGTAGGGGGGATTGGGGGGGGTATTAGGGGATGGAATGGGTGGGGGGGGGAATGGGGGGGGTTTTTGGTTGAAAATAGTGGATTGGGAGGGTGGGGTGGGTTTTTTGTGGGGGGGGGGGGGGGTAGGGGGGGGATTTGTTGGGGGGGGGGATTGGGGATTGGGGGGGGGGGGGGGGGGTTGGGGGTTAGGGGGGGGGGTTTTGGGGTGGGAGGGTATGGGGGGGGGAGGGGGGGGGGGGGGGGGGGGGGGGGGGGGGGGTTGGGTTTTTTTGGGGTGTGGGGGGGGGGGGGGGGTTGTTTTTTTTGGGGGATTTTTTTTTGGGGTGTGTTTTTGGTTGGGGTTTTGGGGGGGGGAAGGTTTTTGGGAAGGGAGGGGGTTTTTGGGTTGGTTTGTGGGGGGGGGTGGGGGGGGGGGGGGGGGGGTGGGGGGGGGGGGGTTTTTATGAGGGGGGGGGGGGGGGGAGTAGGGGGGGGTTTATGGGTTAGGTAAAGGTGAAGTGGGGGGGGGTTGGTTTTGGGGGGGGGGGGGGGGGGTAGGATTTTAATGGGGTTTATGGGTTTGGGGGGGGGGTGGATTGGGGGGGGGTTGGGGGGTGGGTGTTGGGAGGGGTGGGTGGGGGGGGTATGGGGGGTGGGGGGGGGGGGGGGATTTGGGGGGGGGGGGGTTAGATGGGGGGTGGTGTGGGGGGGGGGTGGGATGGGGGGTGGGATGGTTGGGGGGGGATTTTTATGGTGGTTTTTGGGTTGGGGGGGGGGGGGGGGTTGGTGGGGGGTTTATATGGGGGTTGGGGTGGGTTGTGTGGGGGGGGGGGGGGGGTTTGGGGTGGGGGGGGGGGGGGGTTGGGGTAGGTTGTGGGGGTGTGGGGGGTTTTTGGGGTTTGGGGGGGTTGGGTATGTGATTGGGGGTGTGGTTGGGGGGTTATTGGTTTTTGGGGGGGGGGTGGGATTGGGGGGGGGGGGTTGGGGGTGTTGGTTGGGGGGGGGGGGGGGGGGGGGGGTTTGTTTTGGGGGGGGGGGGGTTGGGGGGGGGGGGGGGGGGTTTTGGGGTGGGAGGGGGTGGGGGTGTTTTGGTGGGGAATTGGGAGGTTTTGGGGTTTGGGGGGGTGTGGGGTTTTGGTGGGGGGGGTTGGGGGGGGGGGGGGTGGTGGGGGGGGGGGGGGGGGGGGGGGGGGGGGGGGGGGGGGGGGGGGGGGGGTGGGGGGGGGGGGGGGTTTGGGGGGGGGGGGGGGGGGGGGGGGGGGGGGGGGGGGGGGGGGGGGGGGGGGGGGGGGGGGGGGGGGGGGGGTGGGCGGGGGGGGGGTGGTGGGGTGGGGGGGGTGGGGTGGGGGGTGTGGGGGGGGGGGGGGGGGTGGGGTTGTGGGGGGGGGTTAAGGGGGGGGTTGGGGGTTGGGATTTTTAGGGGGGGGGTGGGGGTTGGGGGTGGGGGGGGGGGTGGGGGGGGGGGGTTTTTGGGGGGTTGGGGTCAATGGGGTGGGGGGGGGGGTTGGGGGGGTGGGGTTGTTTTAATAGGGATTGGTTTTGGGGGGGGGGATTGGGGGGTGGGAGGGGGGGGGGGGGGGGGTTGTTGGGGGGGTTGGGTGGGTGGGGGTTGGTGGGGGGGGGGGTGGGGGGGGGGGGTTTAATTTGGGGGGGTTTTGTTTGGGGGTGGGGGTTGGGTGTGTTGGGATTGGAGTGGGGTATTGTTTGGGGTGGGGGTTTTGGGGGGGGTTTGGTTTGTGATTGGGGGGGTGGTGGGGGGGGGTGGGGGTTTATATGTTGTGGTGGGGGGGTGTTGTTGGGATGGGTTGTGGGGGGGGTTTTTTTTGTTTGGGGGTGGAGGGTGGGTAAGGGAGGTGGGGGGGGTGGGGGGGTTGGGGGGGGGGGGGGGGGGGTTTTGTGGGGGGGGATTGGGGGGGGGGTTGGGGGGGGGGGTGGGGGGTGGGTTGGTATTTATGGTGGGGGGGGGGGTTGGGGTGGGGGGGGTTGAGGGGTTTGTGGGTTGGGTATTTTTTTGGGGTTTTGGGGGGTTTTGGGGGGGGGGGGGGGTGGTTGGTGGGGTTGGGGGGGGGGGGGGGGGGGGGGGTTTTGGGGGGGGGGGGGTGGGCGGGGGGGGGGGGGGTGGGGGGGGGGGGGTGGGGTGGGGGGGGGGGAGGATTTGTTTTGGTTGTGGTTGGTTTATTAATTGGTGTCATTTGGTTGGGGGTGGTTTTTTGGGGGGGTTATTTGGGGGTGGGGGGGGGGGGTGGGTTTTATATGGGGTATTTAGAGGGGGGGGATTTGGTGGGGGGGGGGGGGGTTGGGTGTGGGGGGAAGTTTCATTTGGGGGGTTTAGAGGGGATTTAGGGTTAGTGGGGGGGGGGGGGGGTATTTTGTTAATTTGGTGGGGGATCAGGGGGGGGGGGGTGGTTTTTTGGTTTTGTTGGTGGGGGTGGGTGGTTTGGGGGGGGGTGTGGGTTATAGGGGGGTTGGGGTGGGGTGGTTAGGTATTTTGTTTGTGGGAGATGGTTTGGGGGTTTGGGGGGGGAGAGTTTTGGGGTTGGGGTGGGGTTTGGGTTGGTTAAAGTGGGGGGGTGGGTGGGGGTTTGGTGTGTGGGGGTGGGGGGTTGGGGGGGGGTGGTTGGAGTGGTTTGGGGGTTGGGGGGTGGATGGTGGGTGGGGGGTTGGGGGGGGGGGGGTGTTTATTGGGGGGGTGGGGGGGTTATAGGGGTGGGGGTTAGGGGGTTGGGGGGGGTTTTTTTTGGGGGGGGTGGGGTGGAATTTTTGTGGGGGGGGGTGGGGATTTTAGGTAAGGGTATTGGTTTGGGGTTGTTTGGGTGGGTGGGGTGGGTGTGATTTAGGGTTTGGGTGTTTGTGGTGGGGATTGGGGGGGGGGGGGGGGGGGGTTTGGGATGGGTTGTGGGGTGTGGTTTGGTGGTGGGGGTGGGGGGTTGGGTGGGGGGGTTTAAGGGTGATGGGGGGAGGGGGGGGGGGGATGTTGGGGGGGAGTTGTTGGGGGGGGGGGGTGGGGGTGTTTGTGGTTGGGGGGTGGGGGTTTTTGGGGTGTTTTAGGTGGGTGTAGGGTGTGGGTGGGGTTGGGGGATGGGTTGTGTGTGGGGTTTGGGGTGTGGTAGGGTTGGGTGGGTAGTTTTTGGTTGGGGGGGGTTTTGGGGGGTTTGGGTGGGTTTGGGGGGGGTGGGGGGGTTTTGGTGGGGGGGTTGGGTTGGGGGGGGGATATGGGGGGGGGTGGGGGGGATGGGGGTGGGGGTGTGGGGGGGTGGGGTGGGGTGGGGGGGGGGTGGGGGGGTGGTGGGGGGTGGGAGGGGTGGGGTGTTGTTTGGGGGGAATTGTTGGTTTGGGTGTGGGGGTTATTGTTGGGGTGGTTGGGGTGTTGGGTTTTGGTTTGGGGTTGGTGGTTTGGGTGGGGTTGGGGGGGGGGGGTGGTGTGGTGGGGGGGTGGGGTTGGGGGGGTTGGGGTGGTTGGGGGGTTTGGTTTTGTGGGGGGGGGGGGGGGGGGGGGGTTTTTGTTGAGGGGGGTTGGGGGGGGGGTTTTTTGGGGGGGTTGGGGGGGGGGGGGGTTGGGTGGGGGTTGGGGGGGGGGGTTTTGGTTATGGGGGGGGGGGGGGGGGGTGGTGTGGGGGGGGGGTGGGGGGGTTGGTTTTGAGTGGTTTTTGATTTTGGGTGGGGGTGGGGTTTGGGGGGGTGGGGGGGGGGTTTTGGTGGGGGGGGGTGGTGGTGGGGGGGTGGGGGGGTTTTTGGTTTTGATTTTTGGGGGGGGGCGGGGGGGGGGGGGTGGGGTGGGGGTGTGTGGGGGGTGGGGGGGGGGGGGGGGGGGGGGTGGGGTGTTGGGGGTGGGGTGGGGGGGGGGGGGGGGGGGGGGGGGGGGGGGGGGGGGGGGGGGGGTGGGGGGGGGGGGGGGGGGGGTGGGGGGTTGTGGGGGGGGTTGGGGGGGGTTGGGGGGGGGGGGGGGGGGGTGGGTTGGGGGGGGGGGGGGGGTGGGGGGTTGGGGGGGGGGGGTGGTTGGGGGGGGTTGGGGGGGGGGGGGGGGTGTTTTTTTTGGGTTGGGGGGGGTTGTTGTGGGGGTTTGGGTTGATGGGGGGGGGGGGGGGGGGGGGATGGGGTTTGGGGGGGGTTGGGGTGGGGGTTTGGTGTTTGGGGGGGGGTTTGGGGTTTATTTGGATGGGGTGTTGTTTTGGGGGTTTTTGTGGGGGTGTGTTTGGGTTGGGTAATTTGGGGGGGTGGTGGGGTTTGGGTATTGGGGTTTTGGGTTTGGGGTTGGGTGGGTTTGGTTTGGGGTTTTGGTGGGGTTGTTTTGGGTTGTGTTGGGGGATTTTTTTTTGGTTTGGGTGGGGGTTTTTGGGGGTTTGTATGTTGGGTTTTTGGTTGGGGGTTTTGGTTTGGGGGGGGGGTGGTTTTTGTTTGAATTTTGGTGGGTTTTTGGGGTTTTGGGGGGGTATGGTGTGGGGGGTTGGGGTTTTTGGGGGGGATTTTTTGGTTTTGGGTTTTGTTGGGTGTTTTTTGTTTTGGGGTTTTTTGTGTTTTTAAGGGGGTGTTTGTTTGTGGTTGTGTGGTTTTTTTGGGGTTGGTTGTTTGGGTTGGTTGGGGGGGGGGTTTGTGGGGGTGGGGTTTGTGGTTTTTGGTGTGGGGGTTGGTGGGGTTGGGATGGGTGGGTGGGTTTGGGTGGTGGGGGGTGGTTTTTTGGGTTGGTGGGGGTATTGTTTGGGGGTTTTGTGTTTTGTGGTTGTATTTTGGTTTTTGGGATTGTTGTTTTTTTGGGGTGGTTTGTGGGTTGTTTTGGTGGGGGTGTGGGGTTGTTGGGTGGTTTTTTATTAAGTTTTGGGGGGGTTGTTGTTTGGGGTGTGGTTGGTTGTTGGTTTTTTTGGGGGGGGTTTGTTTGTGTTTGTTGGGGGTTTTTTTTTTATTGTTTTTGTGGGGGGTTTTTGGGTGTTTTGGGGGTGGGTTGTGGGGTGGGGGTTTTGGTTGGTTTTTTGTGGTGGGGTGTTGTGGGTGTTTGTGGGGTGTTTTTGGGGGGGTTTTTATATTGGTGTGTTTTTTTGGGGGGGGGGGATTTTTTAAATTTTGTGGGTTTTTTTAATTTGGGTGGGTATTTGGTTATTGGGTTTTTGTGGTTTTTGTGATTTTTGGTGGGGGTGGGTGTTTGGGGGTTTTTTGGTTTTTTGGGGGGTTGGGGGTTTGGTGGGGGGGTTTGGGGTTTGGGGGGGGGGTGGTTGGGTGTTTTTTAGGGGGGGGGGGGGTTTTATGTTTTTGGATTTTTTTGGGGTGATTGGGGGAGGTTTTGGTTGGGTTTAGGTTTTTTTTTGGTTTGGGAGATTTTTGGGGGGGTTGGGGGGTTTTGGGTTGGGGGGGGGGTGGGTTTTTTTGTGTTGGTTTTGGGGTTGGATTTTGGGGGTTTTTTATTTGTTTATATTTTGGTTGGATGGGTAGTTATTGTGTGGGGGGGGGGGTTTTTTTGGGGGGGGGGGGGGGGTGGGTTTTGGGTTTGGGTTTGGGGGGGGGGGTTTGGGGTTAGATATGGGGGGTTGGGTGTTATTGGGTGTTTGGGGGTTGGATGGGTATGGGTTGTTGGTGTTGGTGGGGGGGGTGTTGGGGTTGGGGGGGTTAAGGTTTGGGATGGGTTGTATGTTGGGGTGTTTGTTTGGATGTTTGGTTTGGGTATTTTGTGGTGGGGTTGGAGGTTTTGTTTTGGTTTGTATTTGTTGGTTTGGTTTTGTGTGGTGATTGTGGTGTTAGGGGGTTTTTGGGGGTGTTTGTATTGGTTGTGGGGGTTGGGGTTGGGGGGTGGGTTTTGGGTTTAATGGTTTGATTGTTTGGTTTAGAAAGAGTTTTTTTAGTTGAGTTGGGAAAATGGGTGATTTGGGTGGGGTTTGGGTTTGGTTTTGGTTTTTTTGGGGGGGGTTGTTTTGTTTTGAGGGTTGTGTTTGTTTGGTTTGGGGTTTGGGGTTTTTGTTTGGGGTTTGTGGGGTTTTTTTTTGGTTGGTTTTTTTTGTTTTGGGGGGTGGGGGTGAGTTGAGTATTTTGGTAATGGGATTTGTTGGTGGTGTTGGGTTTTTAGTTATGGGGGGTGTGGAATTTGGGGTTGGGGTGGGTGTTTAAGGTTGTTTTTTGATTTTGGGAAGTGATTGTTTTGATTTTTTTTTGTTTTTTGGTGTTTGGGGGGGATGGTTGTTGGGTTTTTTGGGTGGGTTTTGTTGGGGTTGTGGTTTGTTTTTGTTGGGGTGGGATGTTGTTGTTGAGTGGTTTGGGTTTGGGTGTTAGTTTAATGGTGGGTTTTAAGGGGTGGTGGGGGGGTGGGGTGGTTTTTGGGGTGGGTTGGTTTTGGGTGTTTGTTTGGGGTTGTTGTGGGTGGTTGTTGTGGGTGTAAAGTTATTTTGGGGTGGGGGGGTTTTGGGTGTTTAAGTTGTTTTGGGTTTGTTTGTGGGGGTTTGGGGGGGGGGTTGTTTGTATTGGGGGGGGTTTGGGTGGGTGGTATGTGGGTTGTGGTGTATGAAATTTTGGTTTTGGTGGGGGGGGGTGTGAATGGTTTGTTTTGGTTGTGGTTTTGGTTTGGGGTTGTGTTTTGTTGGAGTGGTGTTGTAAGTGGGGTTTGGGTTTTGGGGGGGGGTATTGGGGGGGTTGTTTTGTGTTTGTGGTTTGATTTGTTTTTTGGGTGGTTTGTGGTTGGATGTGGTGTTTATTTGATGGGTGTTGTTGGGTGGTTTTGGTTTTGGGTTTGGGTGAGTTTTTTTTGATTTGTTTTTTTTTTGGGGTTTTTTGGGTTTATAATGGTTTGTTTGAGTGTGGGTTGTTTTGGTTTGGGATTTGGGGGGTGTGTTGTGTTTTGTTGTGTTTTGGTGTTGTTGGGTTTTATGGTTTGGTGAAAATTGGGTTGTTTGGGTTGGTTGGTTTTGTTTTGTTTGGTTGTGTTGTTTTTTTTATTTATGTGGGGGTTGGGTTGTTTGGTTTATGGTTGATGGTTGTTTTTGGGGATTTTTTTTTGTTTTTTGGGTTGGGGGGGGGGGTGGGGGGGGTTTGTATTTTGGGGGGGGGTGGGGGGGGGGGGGGGGGGGTTGGTTGGGGTTTTGGGGGGGTGGTTTGGGTGGGTTAAATGTGGGGAGGGGGTTTGGTGGGGTTGAAATGGGTTGGGTTGTGGTGGGGGTTGGAATATTGGGGGTGTTTTGTTTTGTGAAATTTGGGTGGGGTGGGGGGGGGGGGTATTTTTGGTTTTGGGAAAGGGTTTGTGGGGGTGTGGGGGTATTTTTAGTGGGTTGGTTTAGGGGGTGTGGGGGGGGGGGGGGTTTTTTATGGTTGTTGTTGGGGGGGGGGGGGTTTTTTGGGGGGGTTGGGTTTGGGGTTGTTTTTGGTTTGGTTTTGGGGGGGTTTGGGTTGGGGGGGGTTTGTGGGTTTGGGGGGTGTTTGGTGTTTGGTTTTGGTGTGTTGGGGTGGTTGGGGGGGGGGGGGGGTTGTTGGGGGTGTTTGGGGGGGGGGGGTTTTTGTTTGTTTTTGGGGGTGTTTTTGGGGGGTTTGGTGGTTGGGGGGGTTTTTTTGTGGTTGGGGGGGGGGTTTTTGGGTTGTTTGGGGGTTTTGTTTTTGGGGGGGGGTTTGTTGGTGGGGGGGTTTTTTTGGTGGGGTGGTTGGGGTTTTTGGGGTTGTTTGGGGTTGGTGTTGGGGGTTTTTTGGGTTTTTTTTTGTGGGGTGGGGTGTGGTGTTTTGGGTGTGGTTGTAGGGGGGGGGTGTGTTTGTGGGGGTTTTGGTGGGTTTGTTTTTGTGGGGGGTATGGGGGTTTTGGGTGGGTTGTGGTGTGGGGTGGGTGTGTTTTGGTGGGGGTGTTGGGTTGGTTTGGGGGTTGGTTGTTTGTTTTGGTTTTTTGGGTTGGGGGGGTGGGGGGTTGGGGTGTTGGTTGTTGGGTTTGGGTTTTTTTTTTTGGGGGTTTTGGTGTTGGGGGGTTGGTTTTTTTTGTGGTGGTTGGGTTTTTTTGTTTTTTTGTGGGTTTTTTGGTTTGGTTTTTTTTTTGGGGGGGTGGTTTTTGGTTGTGGTTTTTGGGGGGGGTTTTTGGGTTTGGGGTTTGTTGGGGGGGTTGGGGGGGTTGGTTTTGGTTTTTTTGTTGGTGTTTTGGGTTTTTGGGGGGGGTTGGGGGTTTTGTTGTGTGTTGTTTTTTTGGGGGGGGGGTTTTGGTTGGGTGGGGGGTGGGTTGTTTTTGTTTTGTGGGGTTTTTTTTTTTTTTGGTTGGGGGGGGTGTTGGGTTTGGTGGTGTTTTGGGGGTGGGGGGTTTGGTGGGGGTGGTTGGGGGGGGGGTGGTGGGGTTTTGGTGGGGTGGGGGGGGGTTGGGGGGTGGGGGGGGGTTGGTTGGGGGGGGGTTGTTTGGGGGGGTGGGGGTTGGGGGTTTGGGTGTGGGGGGGGTTTGTTTTTTGTTTTTTGGGGGGGTGGGGGTTTGTGGGGTGGGGGGGGGTTGGGGGGGTTGTTGGTGGTGGTGGGGGGTTGGTTGTTTGGTGGGTTTTTTTTGGTGGGTGGTTTGGTTTTTGGTTGGGGGGGGGTTGGGGGGGGTGGGGGGGGGTGGGGGGGGGGGGGGGGGGTGGGGGGGGGGGGTGGTTTGGTTGGGTGGGGGTTTGGGGTTTTTGTTTGGGGGGTGGGGGGGGGGGGGGGTTGGGGTTTGTGTGGTGGGTTTTGTGGGGGGGGGGGGGGGGGGGTGTGGGGGGTTTGGGGTTTTTTTTTTTTGTTGTGTGGTTGGGTGGTGGGTTGTGTGTTGGGGTGTTTTGGGGTTTTGGGGGGGTTTGTGGGGTTGTTGGTTTGGTTGGGTTTTTTTTTTTGGTGTGGTTTGGGTTTTTTGGGGTATTGGGGGTGGTTTTTGGGTTGGGGGGGGGGGGTTTGGGGTTTGGTTTTTTTGTGGGGGTTTTGTTTGGTTTTTTGGGGGGGTTGGGGGTGGGGGGGGGGATTTTGTTTGGGGTGTTTGGTGGGGGGGTGGGGGGTGGGGGGGTTGTTTGGTGGTGTTTGGTTGGGGGGGGTTGGTTGGTTGTTTTTTGGGGGGGGGGTTGGGGGTGGGGGGGTTGGTGGGGGGGGGTGTTTGGGGGTTTTGTTGGGGTGTTGTGGGTTTGGGGGGGTTTTTTGGGGTTTTTGTGGTTTGGGTGGTTTTGGTGGGGGGGTGGGGGGTTTTGGGGGGGGGGGGGTTTGGTTTTTTGGGGGTTTTTTTTTTTTTGGGGGGGGGGGGGGGGGGGGGGGGTTGGTTTGGTTGGGGGGGTGTTTGGGGGGGGGTGGGGTTGGGGGGGGGGTGTGTTGGGGTGGGGTTGGTTGTGTTTTTTGGGGTGGGGGGTGTTTTTGGTTTGGGGTGGGTGTTTGTGGTTGGGTTGGGGGTTTGGTTGGGGGGTTTGTGTTTTTGTGGGGGGGGGTTTTTGGGGGTTGGTTTTTTTGGGGGTTTTTGGGTTGGGGTGGTTTGTTTTGGGTTTGTTTTTGGGGGTGGGGTTTTTTGTGGTGTTTTTGTTTGGGGGGTGGGGGTGGGGGGGGGGGGGGGGTGGTGGGGGGGGGGGGGGGGGTTGTTTTGGGTGGGGGGTTGGGGTTTTTTTTTGGGTTTTGGGGGGGGTTTTTGGGGTTTTGGGTTTGGGGGTTTGGGTTTTTTTTTTTGGGGGTTGGGTTTTGGGGGGGGGGGGGGGGGGGTGGGGTTTTTTGGGGGGTTTTTTTTTGTTTTTTTTTGGGGGGGGGTGGGGGGGTTGGTGGGGTTTTTTTTTTGGGGGGGGTTTTTTGGTTTTGTTGGGTTTGGGTTGGTTTGGTTGGTTTTGGGGGGGTTGGGGGGTTGGGGGTGGGTGTTTGGGGTTTGGTGGTTTGGGGGGGGGGGTTTTGGGGTTTTTTTGTTGTTTTTGTTTTTGTTTTGGGGGGGGGGGGGGGGGGGTTTTTGGTTTTTGGGGGTTGGTTTGGTTTTTTTTTTGTGGTTTGGGGGGTTGGTTTTTTTTTGTGGGTGGTTTTTGGTGGTTGGGGGGGGTTGGGTGTGGGTTGGGGGGGTGTTTGGGGGGGGGGGTTGTGTGTGGGGTTTTTTGTTGGGGGGGGGGGTTTGGGTTTTTTGGGGGTTGGGGGATGGGGTTTTTTTGTTTGGGGTTTTGGGGGGGGGGGTGGTTTGGTTTGGTTTGGTTTGGGGTGTTTGTGTTGGGGTTGTTGGGTTGTTTGTGTTTGGGGTTATGTTGTTGTGGGGGTTTGGGGTTTGGTGGGGTTTGGGGGGGGGGGGTTTTTTTTGGTTGGGTTTTTTGGTTTTGTTGGGTTTTTTTTGGGGGGGGGGGGTGGTTTTTTTGGGGGGGGTTTTGGGGGTTGGGTTGGGTTTGGTTGGGGGGGGGGGGGGGGGGGTTTGGGTTTTTTGGGTTGGGGTTGGTTTTTTTGGGGGTTTTGGGTTTTTTGGGGTTTGTTTTGGTTTTTGGGGGTTTTTTTGTGTTGTTGGGGGGTTGTTGGGGGGGGGTTTGGGGGGGGTTTTTTGGGGGGTTGGTGGGTTGTTTTGGGGGTTTTTTTTGGGGGTTGGTTTTGTTTTGGTTTTTGTTTTTTGGGTGTTGGGGTGTTGGGTTTTGGGGGGGTGGGGGGGTTTGTGTTGGTTTTTTTGGTTGGTTGGGGGTTTTTTTGGGGGGTTGGTGTTTTTGTTTTTGGTTGGGGGTTTTGTTTTTTTTTGGGTTTTGTGGTTTTTTTGGGGGGGGGGTTTGGGGGGGTTTTGTTGGGGGGTTTTGGGGGGGGGGGGTGGGGGGGGGGGGGGGGTTTGGGGGGTGTGTTTGGGGGTTTTGGTTTTTTTTGGTTTTTTGGGGGGGGGGGGGGGGGGTGTTGGGTGTGTTTTGGGGGTATTGGGGTGGGGTTTGTGGTTTTTTTTTGTGGTAGTTGTGGGGTGTGGGTTTTGGGTTTGGGTTTTGGTTTGTTGTTTTTTTTTTGGGGTTGGGTGTGTTTTTGGGGGGGGGGGGTTTTTTGTTTTTTTGTGGTGGGGGTTTTTGGGGGTTTTTTGTTTTTTTTTTTGGGTTGGTTGGGGGGTGTGGGGTTTGGGTGTTTTGGGGGGGGGGGTTGGGTTTTGGGTTGGGGGTTTGGGTGTGTGGTTGTTGGGTGGGTGTGGGTGGGGGGGTTTTGTTTTTGGGGGGGGTGGGGTGGGGGGGGGGGGTGGTGTTTGGGGGGGTTTTGGTGGGGGTTTTTGGGGTTTTGGGGGGGGTTGGGGGGGGGGGGGGGGTTTGGTTTTTGGTTTTGTGTTGTGTGTTTTTTTTGGGGGGTTTTGGTTTGGGGGTTTTTTTTTTTGTTTGGTTTTTGGTGGGGTGGTTTGTTTTTTTTTTGGTTTTTTTGGGGGTTTTTGGTTTTTTTGGGGGGTTGTTTTTGTTTGGGTTTTTGGGGGGGGTTGTTGGGGGGGGTTTGTTGGGGGGGGGGGGTTGGGGTTTGTTTGTGGTTTTTGTTGGGTTTTGGGTTGGGGGGTGTTTTTTTGTTTTTTGGGGGGGGGTTGGGTTTTTGGTGGGTTTTTTTTTTTTGGGTGTGTGGGTTTGTTTTTGGTTTGGGGGGTTTTTTGTTTTTGGGGGTTTGGTTTTTTTGGGTTTTGTTTTTTGGGGGGGGTTTTGTTTGGTTTTTTGTTTTTTTGTTTTTTGGGGGGTTGGGTGGGGTTTGTTGGTTGTGTTTTGGTGGGGGGTTTTGGGGTTTTTTTGGGGGGTGGTTTGGGGGGTTTGGGGGTTTTTGTTTTGGGATGTGGGGGTTTTTGGGGGGGTTTTTTGTTGTTGGTTTTTGGGGTGTTGGGTGTGGTGGGGGGGGGGGTTTGGGGTTTTTGGTTTTGGTTTTTTTTTTTGGGGGTTTTTTTTTTTTTGGGTTGGGGTTTTTTTTTTTTTTGGGTTTTTTTTTGGGGTGTTGGGGTTGGGGGTTTGTGGGGGGGGTGTGGGGTGGGGGGATTTTTTTTTGGGTGTTGTGGGGTTTTGTGGTTTTGGGTTGTTTTGGGGGTTTTGGGGGGGGTGTTTGGTGGGTTTGTTTGGGGGTTTGGGTTGGGGGGGTGGTGTTTGGGGGGTTTTGGGGGGGGGGTTTTTTTTTTGTGGGGGGGGTTTTTTTTTTTGGGATGGGGGGTGGGTTTTGGGGGTGTTTTTTGGGTTGGTTTGGTTGTTTTGGGGGGGTTTTTGGGTGTTGGTTGGGGGTTGGGGGGGTTGGGGGGGGGTTTGGGGGGGGGGTTGTTTTTTTGGGGGTTGGTTGGGGGTTTGGGTGGGGTGGGGGGTTTTTGGGGTTTTGGGTTTTTTTTGGTGGTTTGTTGGTGTGGGATTGGGGGGGGTTTTTGGGTGGTTTTTTTTTTGGGTTTTTTGTGTGGGTGGGTGTTTGTTTTGGGGTTTTTTTTTGGTTGTTTTTTTGTTGTTTGTGGGGGGGGGGGGGGTTTTTGGTTTGGGGGGGGGGGGGGGTTTTTGTGGGTGTTTTTTTTGGGGGGGTTATTTTTTGGGGGGTGGGGGTTTTTTGGGGGGGGGGTGATGGTTTTTTTGTGGGGTTTTTGGGGGGGGGTGTTTTGGTTGGGTGGGTTTGGTTTTGGGGGTTGTTTTGGTTGGTGATTTTTTTTTTTTTTTGGGGTTTTTTTGGTGTGGGTTTTTGTGGTGGGGTTTTTTTTTTTTTTTTGGGGGGTTTTGGTGGGGGTTGGGGTGGGGGGGTTTTGGTGTTTTGGGTTTGGTTTTTGTGGGTGTTTTGGGTTTTGGTTAGTTTTTTGTTGGTTTTTTGGTTTTTGGGTTTTTTTGGGTTTTTTGGGGGTTTTTTTTTTTTTGGTGGGGGTGGGGTTTTTTTTTGTTTGGGGGGGGGGTGTTTTGGGTTTTTTTGGGGGGGTTTGGTGGGGGTGGTTTTTTTTTGGGTGTTTTGTTTTTTGGGGGTTTGGGGGGGTTTGGTTGGTGGTTTGTTGGGGGGGTTTTTTTTTTGGTTGGGGTTTTTTTTTTTGGGTGGGGGGGGGGGGTGGGGGGGTTTTTTTTTTTTGGGGTTGGTTTTTGGGTTTGTGTTGGGGTGTTGTGGGTTTTGGGGGGGGGTTTTTTTGGGGTTTGGGGTATTTGGTTTTTGGTGTTGTTGTTGTTTTTTGGGGTTTTTTTTGTGGGTGGGTTGGGTGGTGTTTGTTGGGTTTGGGGTTTGGTGGGTTGTTGTTTGTTTTTTTGGGGTTGGTGTGGGGTTGTTGGGTTGTGGGTTTTGGTGGGTGGGTTTTGGGGGGGTTTGGGGGTTTGGGGGGGGTTTGTGGGGGGTTTTTTGTTTTTGGGGGGTTTTGGTGGGGGGTTGTTTTTGGGGGGGTTGTGGGGTTTTTTGTTGTTTGGTTTTTTGGGGGGGTGGGGGGGTTTTGTTGTTGGGTGGTATTTTTGTTGGGGTGGGGGTTTTTGGTTTTTTGGTTGGTTTTTGTTTGGGGTTTTTTTTTTTTTGGGGTGGGGGATGGTTTTTTTTTTTTTTGGGGTTTGGTTTTGTGGGGTGTGGTTGGTGGGGGGGGGGATTTTGTTGTGTTTTTTGGGTTTTTTTTTTTTTTTTTTTTTGGTTGTGGTGGGTGTGGGTTTTTGTTTGTTGGTTTGTGGTTGTTTTGGGGTTTATTGTGGTTGGGGGGGTTTTGGGGGGGGGGGGGTTGGTTTTTGGGGGTGGTGGGGGGGGGGGGGTTTGTTTGGTTTGGTTGGGTTGGGGGGGTTTTGTTTGTGTTTGGGTTGGGTGGTGTATTGGATATGGGTGTTGGGGGGGTTGTATGGGGGGGGGTTTTGGTTTGGGGGGGGGGGGGGGGGTTTGGGGGGGGGGGTGGGTGGTTTTTTTTGTTGTGTTTTGGGGGTGTGATTTTTTTGTGTTTTTTTTTGATGTGTGTTTGGTGGTTGGTGGGGGTGGGGTTTTTTTTGGGTTTGGTTTTTTTTTTTGGGTTTGGGGTTTTTTTTTTTTTTTGGTGGTGGGGTTTGGTTTTTTGGGTGGGTTGTTTTTTTTTGGGTGGTTTGGGGATTTGGTGTTTTGGTTTGGGGGTTGGTTTTGTTGTTGGGTTTTGGTTTTTGGGGGGGTGGTGGGTTTTTTGTTTTGTTGGGGGTTGGGTTTGTTTTTTTTTTGGGTTGGGGGGTGTTGGTATGGGTGGTTGGGGGGGTTTTTTTTTTGGTGTTTGGGGGTTTTTTTTGTTGGGTTTTGGGGGGGTTTTTTTTGTTGGTTTTGGTTTTTGGGTTTGGGTTTTTGGGGGGTGGTGGGGGGGTTGGGGTTTTTTTTTATGGGGTTTTTTTTTTTTTTTGGTTTTTTTTTTTTTTGTTGTTGTTTGTTGTTTTGTTGTTTTTTTTGGGGGGTTGTTTTGGTTTTGGGGGGTGGTTGTGGGGGTGGGGGTTTTGGGGGTGGGGGGGGGTTTTGGGTTTTTTTTTTTTTTGTTTTTTGTTTGTTGGTTTTTTGGGGTTGTGTGGGGGGTTTTTTTGGATTGGGGTTTGTGGGTTTGGTGGGTGTTTGTTTTTTTTTGGTGGGGTTTTTTTTGGGGGGGGTTGTTTTTTGGGGGTTTTTTTTGGGGGTTTTTGGGGGGGGGGGTGGTTGGGGGGGGGTTGGTTTTTGTTTTTTTTGGGGTTTTATTGGGGGGTTGGTTTTGTTTGTTTTTGGTTGTGGGGGTGGTTGGTTTTGGGTTGGTTTTTGTTTTTTTTTGGGTTTTTTGGGGGGGTGGGGGGTTATAAGGGGTGGGTTTTTGGGTTTTGGGGTTGTTTTTTTTTTTGTTTTGTGTGTTTTTTGTTTTTGGGTTTTGGGTTTTTTTTTTTTTTTTTTTTTTTGGGGGGGGGGGGGGGTTTTTTTTTTGGTGGGGGGGGTTGGGGGTTGGGGGGGGGGGTTTGGTGGTTTGGGGGTGGGGGGGGGGGGTTTTATTTTGGGGGTGTTTTTGGGGTTTTGGGGGGGTTGTGGTTTTTTTTTTTTTGGGGTTGTTTTTGTTTTTTTTTTGGTTTTTGGTTTTTTTTGGGGTTTTTGGTGTTTTTGGGGGTTTTGTTTTTTTTTTGGGTTGGGTGGGGTTGGGGGTTTGTTGGGGGGGGTTTTTTTTGGTTTTTGGGGGTTTTTTTTTTTGGGTTTTGGGGGGTGGGGGTTTGTGTGGGTATTTTAGTTTTTTTTTTTTTTTTTTTTTTGGGGGGGGGGTTGTGGTTGGTTTGGGGGGGGGGGGGGGTTGGGGTTTTTTTTGGGTTGGTTTTTTTTTTTTGGTGGTTGGGGTTGGATTTTGGTTTGGTTTTTTTGTTTGGGGGTGTGTTTTTTGTGTTTTTTGTGGTTTTTTTTTGGTTTTTTTTTTTTGGGGGTTTTGTTGGTTGGGGTTTTTTGTTTTGTGGGGGGGGTTTTTTTTTGGGTTGTTGTTGGGTTTGTGGTGGTTGGTGTTGTTTTGTGGTTTGGTTTGGGTTTTTTTTGGGAATTGGGGTTTGGGGTTTTTTGGGGGGTTTTTTTTGTTTTGGGGGGGTTGGGGTTTGGGGGGGTTTTTTTTTTTGGGGTTTTGGGGGGGTGGGGGGGGTTTGGTGGGGGTTTTTGTTTTTGTTTTGTTTTTTTTTTTTTTTTTTTTGGTTTTTTGGGGGGGTTTTTTTTTTTTTTTTTTTTTTGATGTGTGGGGGGGGGTTTTTTTTTGGGGGTGGTTTGGGTGGGTTTTTTGGTTAGGTGGGGTGGGGTTTTTTGTGGTTGTATTTTTTTTTTTTGGGGGGGTTTGGGGTTTTGGTGGGGGTTTTGTTTGGGGTTGTTTGGGTGTGGGGGTTTGGTTTTGTTTTTTGTTGGGTTTTTGGGGGGGGGTTGGGGTTTTTTTTTTATTTTTTTTTGTTTTGGGTTGGATATTTTTTGGGGTTTTTGTTTTTTTTGTTTTTTTTGGGGTTTTTTTTGTGTTGTTTTGGTTTGGGTTTATGGTTGGTTTTGTGGGGGGGTTTTTGGGGTTTTTTGGTGGTTTTTGGTTTTTTGGGTTTTTGGGGGGTGGGGTTGTTTTTTTTTTTTGTGGTTGGGGTGGGGGGGTTGGGTTTGTGTGGTTTTTTTTTTTTTTGTGTTTTGGGTGTTTTGGGGGTGGTTGGTTTGGTTTTTTTGGTGTTTTTTTTTTTTTGTTTTTTTTTTTTTTTTTGGGTTTTTTTTTTGTTTTGTGGGGGGTGTATGGTTGTGTTTTTTTTGGTTGTATTTTGGTGTTTTGGGGGGGGTTTTGTTTTTTTGGTTGTTTGGGGTTTTGTGATTTTTGTTTTGGGGTTGGGTTGTTTGGTTTTTTGGGGGGGGGTGGGTTTTTTTTTTTTGTTGGGGTTTTTTGGGGGGGTTTTGGTTTTTTTGTTTGGGTTTGGTGTTGTGGGTTTTGGATGGTTTTGTGGGGGGTGTTGGTTTTTGGTTTTGGTTTTTTGGTTTTTGGGTTTTTGTGGTTTGGGGTGTTTTTTGGGTTTTGGGGGGTGTTTTTTGGTTTTTTGGGTTTTGGGGGGGGTGGGGGGGGGGGGTTGGGGGGTGGGATTGGTTGGTTTGGGGGTTGTTTTGTGTGTTTGTTGGGGTGGTTGGTTGGTTTTTTTTTTTTTTGTGTTTTTGTTATGGTTTTTTTGGTGTTTTTTTTTGGGGTTTTTGTTTTTTTTTTGGGGGTTTGGGTGGGGGGGTTTTGGGGTTTGGGGTTTGTTTTTTTTTTGTGGGGGTTTTTTTTTGTTGTGGTATTTTTTGTGTTTTGGGGTTGGTGGGTTTTTTGGGTTTGGTTGGTTTGGTTGTTGTGTGGTTTTTTTTGGTGGGGGTTTTTGGGGGGGTGTGGTTTTGGGGGGGTTTGGGTTTGTGGGTTTGTTTTTGGGGGTGGGGTTTTTTTGTTGGGGTGGTTGTGTTGGTTTTGTTTGGGGGTTGGGGTTGGGGGGTTTTGGGTATTTTTTGTTTTTTTTTTTTTTTTTTTTTTTTTTTGGGTTTTTTTTTGGGGGGGGTGGGGGGGGGGTTTTTGTTTTTTTGGGTGTTTTGTGTTTTTGGTTGTTTTTTTTTGGGGATTTTTGGGTTTTTGGTTTTGTGTTGGTGTTTTTTTTTTTTTTTTTGTTTTTTTTTTTTTTTTTTTTTTTTTGTGTTTTTTTGGGGGGTTTTTGGTTGGGTTTTTTTTTTGGGGTTTTGGGTGGTTTTGGGTTTTTGTTTTTTTTTTTTTTTTTTTTTTTTTGGTTTTTGTTTTGGGTGTTTTTTTTGTTTTTTGTTGGGGGGGTTTTTTTTTTTTGGGGGGATGTTTTTTTGTTTGGGTGGTTTTTGTGGTGTTTTTTTTTGTGTTTTTTTTTTTTGGGGTTTTTTTTGGGTTTTTTTTTGTTTTTGTGTTGTTTTTTTGGGGGGGTTTTTTTTTTTTGGGGTTTTTGGTTGTTTGTTTTTGTTTTTTGTTTTTTTTTTTGTGTGTGGGTGTTTTTTGTTGTGTTGGTGGGGTTTTTTGGTTGTTTGGTTGTTTTTTTTTTTTTGGTTTTGTTTTTTTTTTTTGTTTGTTGGTTTTTGGGTTTTTTTTTTTGGGGTTTTGGGTTTTTTTTTTTTTTTGTGGTGGTGGGTGGTTTTTTTTTTTTTTGTGTTTTTTTTTGTTTGGGGGGTGTTTTTTTTTGTTTTGTTGTTTTTGGGGGGGGGGTTGTTGGGGGTTTTTTTGGGGGTGTTTTTTTGTGTGTTTTTGGTGTGGGTTTTTTGTGGTGTTTTTTTGGGTTTTGTGGTTTTGGGGTTTGTTTTGTGGTTTTTGGGTTGGGGGGGGTTTTTGGGGGGGGGGTTTGGTTGGGGTTGTTGTTTTTTTTTTTTGTGTTTTGTGTGGTATTGGTTTTTTTTGGTTTTTTTTGGTTGTGGTGGGGTGGTGGGTTTTGTGGGGTTTTTGGGGTTGGTTGTGGGTTTGGGTTTTTTTTTTTTGTTGGTTTTGGGGGTTTTTTTTTGGGGTGGTTTTTGGGGGGTGTTGGTGGTTTTTTTTTGGGGTTTTTTGGGGGTGTTTGGGGGGGTGTTGTTTTTTTTGGGGGGGTTTGTTTTTTTTGGTGGGGGGGGGGTTTTGTTGGGGTTTTTTTTTTTTTTGGGGGTTTTTTTTTTTTTTTTTTTTTTTTGGTGGGTGTTTTTTTTTTTTTTTTTTGGTTTTTTTTGTTTTTGGGGTTTGGGGGGGGTTTTTTGGGGGGTTTGGGGGGTTTTTTTTGTTTTTTTTTTTGTGTGGTGGGGTGGTTGGTTTTTTTTTTGTTGGTTTGGGTTGGTGGGTTGGATTGGGTTGGTTGGGGGGGGGGGGGTTTTTTGTTGTGGGGTTTGTGTTATGGGTTTGGGGTGTGTTTTGGGGGTTTGTTTTTTTTGGTTGGGTTTTGGGTTTTTTTTTTGTTTTTTGTTGGGGGGTTTTTTTTTGGGTTTTTTTTTTTTTTTTTTTTGTGTTTATTTTTTGGGGTGTTTTTTGTGGGGTGGGGGGGGTGTGTTTTTTTTGGTTTTGGGTTTGTTTTTGGGGGTTTGTTTTTTTTTTGTTGTTTTTTTTTTTTTTTTTTTTTTTTTTTTGTTTTTGGTTTTTTTGGGGGGGGGGTATTTTTTTTTTTTGTTTTTTGGGGGGGGGGGGGGGGGGGGGGGGTTGGGGGTGTTTGGTTTTGTGGTTTTTTTTGGTGTTTGGGGTTTTTGGGGTGTGTTTTGGTTTTTTTTTTTTGGGGGTTTGGGGGGGGGGGGGGGGTGTAAATTTTGTTTTTGTTGGGTTTGTGTGGGGGTTTTTTTTGGGTTGGTTTTTTGGGTTTTTTTTTTTTTTGTTTTGGTTTTGTTTGGGTGTTGGTATGTGTTTTTGGTTTGGTTTTTTTTTGTGGTGTTTTTTTTTTTTTTGTGTATTTTTTTTTTTGGGGGGGTGTTGTTTGTTTTGTTTTTTTTGTTTTTTGGGTTTTTTGGGGTTTTGGGGGGGTTTTTTTTTTTTGTGTGGTGGGGGTTTTTTTTTTTTTTGTTGTGGGGGTTGTTTTTGGGGGGGGGGGGGGTTGGTTTTTTTTTGGTTTTGTTTTTTTGGGGGGGGTTTTTGGTTTTTTTTTTGGGTTTTTTTTTTTTGGGGTTGGGGTGGGGTTTTTTTTTTGTGGTGTGGGGGGGGTTTTTTTGGGTTTTTTTTTTTTGTGTTGTGGGGGTTTGGTGTTTGATTTTTTGGTTTTTTTTTTGGGGTTTGTTTTTTTGGGTTTTTGTGGGGTTGGGGGGGGGGGGGGTATGTGGGGGTGGGTTGGGTGTGGTTTTTGGTTTTTTTTTTTTTTGTGTTGTTTTTTTTTTTGGTTTTGGGTTTTTTTGGTTGGGGGTGGTTGGGGTTGGGTTTGGGGGGGTTTTTTTTTTTTTTTTGGTTTGTGGGGGGTGGTTTTTTTTTTGTTTTGGGTTTGTTGGGTTGGTTTGTGTTGGTGGGGTTGGGTTTGTTTTTGGTTGGGGTTTTTTTGGGGTTTTTGTTTTTTTTTTTGGGTGTTGTGTTTTGTTTTTTTTTTTTTTTTGGGTTGGGGGGGGGTTTTTGGGTGGGGGGGGTTTTTTTTTTTTGGTGGGTGGGGGTTTTTTGGGTTTTTTTTTTTTTTGGGGGGGGGGTGTGGGGGGGTTTTTTGGGGTTTTTTTGGTGGTTTTGGGTGGGGGGGGGGGTTTTTTTTTGGGGGTTTGGGGGGTTTTGGGGGGTTGTTTTTTGTGGGGGGGGGGTTTTGGGGGGTGGGGGGGTGTTTTTTTGGGGGGGGGGGGGTGTTTGGTTTGGTTTGGGGGGGTTGGGGTTTGGGGTGGTTGTGGTTTTTTTGGTTTTTGTGGTTTTTTGTTTTTGGTTTGGGGGTTTGTTTTGTTTTTGGTTTGGGTTTTTTTTTTGGTTGTTTTTTGGGTTTTTTTTTGGGGGTTTTTTTTTTGAATGGTTTTTTTTTGGGGGGGTTGGGGGGGTTTTGGTTTGGGGGTTTGGGGTTTTTGTTTTGGGGGGGGTTTGGTGGTTGGGGTTTGGGGGGGGGTTTTTTTTTTTGGGGTTTTTTTTTTTTGGGGGGGGTTTTGGTTGGGTGGTTTGGGGGGGGGGTTTGGTGGGGGGGTTTTTTTTTTTTTTTTTTTGGGGGGGGTTGGGTTTTTTGGGGGGGGGGGTTTTGGGGTTGGGGGGGGTTGGTTTGGGGGGTTTTGGGGGTTTTTGGGGGGGTGTTGGGGGGTTTTTTGTGGGGGTTTGTTTGGGTTTTTTTTGTTTTTGGTTTTTTTTTTTGGGGGGGGGGGGGGGGGTTGGGTTTTTTTTTTTGGGGGTTTTTTTGGGTAGGGGGTGTGGGGGGGGGTTTGGGGGTTTTTGGGTTTGTGTTGGGGTTGGTGGTTTTTTTTTTGGGGGGGGGGGGGTTTGTTTTTTTTTTTTTTGTGGTGGTTTGGGTGGGGGGGGGTGTTGGGGTTTGGGGGGTGGGGTTGGGTTGGGGTTTTTGGGGGTTTGGGTTTTGGGGGGGGTTGGGGGTTGGGTGGGGGGTTTGTTGGGGGGTTGGGGGGGGGGGGGTGTTTTTTTTGGGGGGGGGGTTTTGTTTGGGTTTTTTTTTTTTTTTTTTTTTGGGGGGGTTTTTGGGTTGTTTTGGGGGGGGGGTTTTTGGTGGGGGTTTTTTGGGGGGGGGGTTTTTTGTTTGGGGGTTGTTTTGGTTTTTTTGGTTTTTTGGGGGGTTTGGTTTTTTTGGGTTTTTTTTTTTTTTTTGGGGGTTTTTGGGGGTTTTGGGGGGGTTTTTTTTTTGTTTTTTTTTTTTTTGGGTTTGGGGGGGTTTTGGGGGTTGGTGTTGGGGGGTTGTTTGGGGGGTGGGGGTTTGGGGGGTTTGGGTTGTGTGTGTTGGGGTTTGTTTTGGTGGGTTTTGGGGTGGGGGTTTTTTTTTTGGGGGGGGGGGGGTTTGTGGGGGGGTTTGGGTTGTGGGGGGGGTTTGTGTTTTTTGGGGGTTTTTTTTTTTGGTTTTTTTGGTGGGGGGTGTGTGTTTTTTTTTGGGGGGTTTTTTTTTGGGGGGGGTTTGGGGGGTTTTTGGGTGGTTTTGGTTTTGGGTTGGGGGGTTTTGGTTTTTGGGGGGGGGGGGGTGGGGGGGGGGGGGGGGGGGTTTGGGGGGGGGGGGTTTTTTTTTGTTTGGTTTTTTTTGGGGGGGGGTTTTTTTTGGGTTTGGGTTGGGGGGGGGTTTTTTTTTTTTTTTTTTGGGGGGGGGGGGGGGGTTTGGGGGGTTTTTTTGGGTGGGTGGGGGGGGGGGGGGGGGGGGGGTTTTTTTTTTTTTTTAATATTTTTTTTTTTTTTTTTTTTTTGTTTTGGGGGGTTTTTTTGGGGGTTGGGTTGTTTGGGGTTTGGTTGGGGTTTTGTGTTGGGGGTTGGTTTTTGGGGTGTTTTGGTGGGTGTGTTTGGGTTGGGGGGGGGGGGTTGGTTTTTGGTTTTTGTGTTTGGGGTTTTTTGTTTTTTTTGGGGGGTGTTGGGTTTTGGGGGGGGGGGTTGGGTTTTTTTTTGGGGGGGTTGGGGTTGTATTTGGTGGGGGGGGGGTTTTGGGGGTTTTTTTTGTTTTTGGTGGGGTTGGTGGGTTTGGTTGGGTTTTTTTTTGTGGGGGGGTTTTGGTGTTTTTTTTGGGGGGGTTTGTTTTTTTTTCTTTTTTTGTTTTGTTTGTTTTTTTTTTTTTGGTTTTTTTTGGGTTTTTTTTTTTTGGGGGTTTTGGGTGGGGTTGGGGGGGGGTGGGGGGGGGGGGGGGGGGGGGGGGGTTTTGGTTTTTTTTTGGGGGGGGGGGGGGGGTGTTTTGTGGTGTGTGTTTGGGGGGGGGGGGGGTTGGGGGGGGTTTTTTTTGTGTGGGGGGGGGGGGGGTGTGGGGTTGGGTTTTTTTTTTTGGGTTGGGGGGGTGGGGTTGGGGGTTTGGGGGGGGGTGTGGGGGGGGGGGTGGGGTGGGGGGTTTTTGGTGGGGGGGGTTTTTTTTTTGGGGGGGTTTGTTGTTTTTTGGGGGTTGGGGGGGGGTTTTGGGGTTTTTGGGGTTTTGTTTTGGGGGGGGGGGGGGGGGGGGTTTTGGGGTTGGGGTTTGGGTTTTGGTTTTTTTTTTTGGGTTGGGTGTTTTTGTTTTTTGGGGGGGGGGGGGTGGGTTTTTTTTTTGGGTTTTTGGTGGTTTTGGGGGGGGGGTTTTGGGGGGGGTGGGGGTGGTTTTTTTTTTTTTTTTGTTGGGTGTGGTTTTTTTGGGGGGGTTTTTGTGGGTTTTTTTTGTGTTTTTTTTGGGTTTTTTTTTTTGGGGTTGGGGGTGGGGGGGTTTTTTTTTTGTTTTTTTTTTTTTTTTTTTGGTTGTTGGGGGTGTTTTTTTTGTTTTGGGGGGTTGGTGTGGGGGTTTTTTTTGGTTTGGTTGGTGGTTTGGGTTTTTTGGGGGGTTTTTTTGGGGGTGTTTTGTTGTGGTTGGTTTTTTTTTTGTTTTTTTGGGGTTTTTTTTGGGGGGTTTTGTGGTTTTTGGGTTTGGGGGTTGGGGTTGTTTTTGGGGTTTTTTTTTTGTTGGGTTTTTTTTTTGGTTGTTGTTTGGTTGGTTTTTTGTTTGGTGGTTTGTTTTTTGGTGGGTGTTGGGGGGTTGGGGTTTTTTTTTTTTTTTTTGGGGGGGTTTGTGTTTTTTGGTGGTTTGTGGTTTTTGGGGTTTGTTTTTTTTTTTTTTTGTTTTGGGGGTTTTGGTTTGGGTTTTTGGTGTTTTTTGGGGTTGGGTTTTTTGGGTTTTGGGGTTTTTGGGGGGGGGGGGGGGGGGGGGTTTTTGGGTGGGGGGGGGGGTTTTTTTGGGGTTTTTTGGGGGGTGGTGTTTTTTTGTGGGTTTTTTGGGGGGGGGGTTTGGGGGTTTGGGGGTTTGTTGGGTGGTTGTTGTTTTGGGTTTGTGGGGGGTTTTTTTTTTTGTTTTGTTTTTTTTTTGGGTTTGGGTGTGTTTGGGGTTTTTTTTGGGGTTTTGTTTTTTTTGGTTTTTTTTGGGGGTTTGTTTTTGTGGGGGGTTGGTTTTTGGTTTTTTGGGGGGTTTTTTTGGGGGGGGTTGTTTTTTGGGGGGGTTT